>ML662465.1:7002106-7115037 GCA_007570785.1 Antilocapra americana
ACCAAGCTAAACTGAAAAGCAAATATTAAAAAATAAAGCAAAGTTAAATCCACATAGGAAACCATGGGATTTGAAATTGAGACTCATCTGATATGAAAGTGATTCTGAATGCCTGCAAATGACAGTGACTTCAAGCACAGCAAATATAATTCAGTCATATCTATATTTGAAGTTCCCTCCCAATGCAGACAGTTCACAAAAGAAGATATACACATGGCCCACAAATATATAAAAAGCTTCTCAATGTCACAGAATGGAATAAATACAAAAAACCCTACACTGATATCTTTCTTATCTGTCACACAGGAAAAGTCAAAACATACTGTGTTAATAACATACTGTGTTGGCAAGGCAGCCAACAGGCACTTTAACACATTGCTTGTAGTATGCAAAATGGCACAATAATAATGGAGAATCTGACAATGTTCCACGAAACTATATATGCATGCATTGTTTAATTCAGCAATCATACTTTGAATAACAGAGTTGGAACATAAACCTCAAACAGCACGGGAAAAAAACCACATGCACAAGGTTGTTTGTTGTAACATTCTTTGTGGTGGAAATACAGCATATCGGAATCAACCTAACTGCTCATATGTAAAAGACTGCATAAGTTACACAGTACAGAGTTCTGTACTCAAGGTATAGTCAGAAAGTAGAAACAAGATAACCTAATGGAAAGGTTATACTATCCATACTAGATAACCTAATGCGTAGGAGAACCCTAAGGTATCAGATAGAGACAGCAGGAAGCAGGCATTGGCCCTAGGACTAAGGAAACAAAAACAAGGGTTTGCAATTATTAAAAATAGTATGCTTAAATGAGAGGCCATGTGGGGATGAAAAATCAAGCCTCTGAGGAGGGGCGTAAGTCAGCTAGTACTAGGTTACAGAGCTTGAAAGAGGGGACTTTGAACGGGGACCTTGACTTCTGAAAAGGAGCTCCAGTTGCCTAGTGCTGGATATCTCTGAGAGGGTGTGATAAGGCTGATATTGAAAAGTGTTGAGCAATCTTCAAACTGCATTTGTCTGCCGCTATGAGAAAGAAAATGCTACTGACAAAAAAAAAAGAGATATTGCTGGGGTGTCATTCACACCAACTACAAGCAGCCAGAAAGCTGACAGAAAAATTCAAGTTACTTCTTTTTCTCCAAGTCTTGCTTCTAGTCTGCCTCTAGTGCCCTTTATTAGCTGAGTCCCATAGCTGGCTGAAAAAGTGGAAATGTAGCTGTAGCATCAAAAAGCAAAGTAGAAGAATGGATTTATGGTTGAAAAAGAAAATAATTTACTGACATGTATGCTACCTTTTTCATAAAAGAGGCAAAATTAGGTGTGCATATATACTTTATATTATACATCATATAAGCTTAAATATATAAACTTGTATATATGTAATATCTATATACTTTATCCATTAATATACTTAAGTTTTGGATGCACTGCAAAGAAAGTTAGACTTCAGCACACTTTCACCAAATAGTTCATCATTTACTAGATTTTAATATTTGCAAATTTATACACACACAATGTACAAATCTTAACTGTACATTTCCTTAACTATGTAAGTTTTAACAAATGCATAGCTATTCTAACTACTATCAAGATAAACATTACCCTCATTCCAGAAAGTTTTTTTAATGCCCTTTCCCCATTGATCCTGACCACAGTCAGAGATATAATTTTTCTAATTTCACTACAGATTAACTCTGCCCATTATAAAATTTCATATAAATGGAATTAAATATAGGATTGTACTCTTTCATAGAAGGCTTCTTTTACTCCATATGTTTTTAAATTCATTAATGCAATTGCTATTTTCAGTAGTTAATTCCTTTGTGTCACTGAGCAGTATTCCATAGGGGACTTCCCTGATGCTCAGTGATAAAGAATACACCTGTCAATTCAGGAGCTGCAGGAGATTTGGGTTTGATCCCTGGGTTGAATTCACTCCAGTATTCTGCCTGGAGAATCCCATGGATAGAGAAGCCTGGCAGGCTACAGTCCACTGGGTCACAAGGAGTCAGACATGATTGAGCATGCAGGAACAGAGTAATATTCCATAGTATGACTATAACAGAGCTCATTAATTTTATTATAAATGGGTGCTGAATTTTCTCAAACCTTTTTCTGTATCAGTTGAGATTAAAAAGCTGAAAATTGGCTAAAAACTCAACATTCAAAACACAAAGATCATGGCATCTGGTCCCATCTTTCATGACAAATAGGGGAAAAAAATGGAAATGGTGACAGACTTTATTTTCTTGGGCTCCAAAATCACTGCAGATGGTAACCACAGCCATGAAATTAAAAGACACTTGCTCCTTGGACATAAAGCTGTGACAAACCTGTACTCCATATTAAAAAGCAGAGACATCACTTTGCTGACAAAGTTCTGCAGAGTCAAAGCTATGGTATTCCCTGTAGTCATGTATGGATGTGAGAGCTGGACCATAAAGAAAGCTGAGTGCCGGAGAATTGATGCTTTTGAACTGTGGTGTTGGAGAAAACTCTAGAAAGTCCGTTGGACAGCAAGGAGATTAAACCAGCCAATCCTAAAGGAAATCAACCCTGAATATTCACTGGAAGGACTGATTCTGAAGTTGAAGCTCCAATACTTTGGTTATGTGATGTGAAGAGCTGACTCATTGGAAAAGATCCTGTTCCTGGGAAACACTGAGGGTGGGAGGAGAAGGGGGTGACAGAGAATGAGATGGTTGGATAGCATCATTGATTCAGTGGACATGAGTTAGAACAAACTCTGGGAAATAGCGAAGGACAGCGAGGTCTGGCATGCTGCAATCTATGGAGTTGCAAAGAGCTGAACAGGACTGAGTGACTGAACTCACCACTGTGGAAAACAGTATGGAGGTTCCTTAAAAAATTAAAATAGCGTTACCATATGATCCAGCAATTTTATTCCTGAGTATTTTTCAAAGAGCAAATTACTCATTTTAAAAATATACATGCGCCCCAGTGTTCACAGCTGTATTATTTACAATAGCCAATGTGGAAGCAACATTAGTGTCTATCCACAGTTAAATGGATACAGAAGATATCATACACGGGAATATTACTACACCACAAAAGAATGAAAATTTGCCATTTGCAACATCATAGATGGAAATGTTGCTTAGAGAAAAGATAAAGAAAGAAAAATACTGCTTGCTATCACTTACCTGTGGTATCTAAAAACAAAACAAATGACTATAACAAAGCAGACACAGACTCACAGATACAGAGAAAGAACTATAGTAGTTATCAGTGGGAGAGAGGGAAAGAGGGAGAGGCATATAGGGGTAGGGATTAAGGAATACAAACTATCAGTTTTAAAATAATGAGCTACAAGGACATATTGCACAGCACAGGGAATATAAACAAATTTTATAACTTTAAATGGTGTATAATTTATGAAAAATTTGAAACTCCATGTTGCATATCTAAAACTACTATTGTAAATAAAAACATCATAATAAAAAAGGGCATTGGAATTTTGATAAGGGTTGTGATGAATCTAGGTAGCTATTAGGAGTGTGATATCTTAACAAATTAGGTCTTCTTACCCATGAACTTAGGGCTTCCCAGATGTCGCTAGTGATAAAGAACCTGCCGGACAATGCAGGAGACATAAGAGATGCAGGTTTGATCCCTGGGTTGGGAAGATCCCCTGGAAGAGGGCACAGCAACCCACTCCAGTATTCTTGCCTGGAGAACTCCATGGACAGAGGAGCCTAGGGGGCTATGGCCCGTAGTGTCGCAAAGAATCGGACATGACTGAAGCAATTTAGAATGCATGTGCACACCCATGAACTCAGGCTGTCTTTCCATTTATTTTGGTCTTCTTTAATTTCTTTCAGCAGTGTTTTGTAGTTTTAAGTGCACATTCTTTGCACCTCCTTGGATAAATTTATTCCTCAGTGTTATATCCTTTCCTCTGTCTACTTATTATTAAGACCATCCCAGTTCAGTTCAGTTCAGTCTCTCAGTAGTTTCCAACTCTTTGTGACTCCATGAACTGCAGCACGCCAGGCTTCCCTGTCCATCACCAATTCCTGGAGTTGACTCAAACTCATGTCCACTGAGCCGGTGATGCCATCCAACCATCTCATCCTCTGTCATCCCCTTCTCCCATCTTCAGTCTTTCCCAGTATCAGGGTCTTTTCAAATGAGTCAGCTCTTTGCATCAGATGGCCAAAGTATTGGAGTTTCAGCTTCAACATCAGTCCTTCCAATGAATATTCAGAACTGATTTCCTTTAGGATGGACTTGCTGGATCTTCTTGCAGTCCAAGGGACTCTCAAGAGTCTTCTTCAACACCACAGTTCAAAAGCATCAATTCTATGGTGCTCAGCTTTCTTCACAGTCCAACTCTTACATCCATACATGACCATTGGAAAAACCGTAGCCTTGACTAGATGGATGTTTGTTGGCAAAGTAATGTCTCTGCTTTTCAATATGCTGTCTAAGTTGGTCATAACTTTTCTTCCAAGGAGTAAGTGTCTTTTAATTTCATAGCTGTAATCACCATCTTCAGTGATTTTGGAGCCTCCAAAAATAAAGTCTGCCACTGTTTCCCTATCTATTTGCCATGAAGTGATGGGACCGGATACCATGATCTTAGTTTTCTGAATATTGAGCTTTAAGCCAACTTTTTCCCACTAGGTTGTTATTTGCTACTGAATTTAAAGTTTATAACTTCTTGTTTATAACTTTTATTTCTCTGCTTATATTTCCTATATTTTCATTTGCTTCAAAGCAGTTCTTAATTGCTGTTGAAACATGTTTTATGATGGTTGCTTTAAAATCTTTCTCAGATAATTCTAACATTTAATTCATCTCAGTTCTCTTATCAGTAAATTGGTTCTTGGTTTGACAGATGATTTTCTAATTTATTTTGTTAATTTTGTCTATTATTTTAAAGGACTCTGGATCCTATTTAAATACTTTAGTACATCAGGCAGCCAGCCTATTTTATGCAGCACTGGCTTAATTTCAATGACAATTTAATTTCCAGAGCCCTTGAAGTATTAATTTTGGTTTCACAGTCTATGTGGTTCCATTGGGGCTCACACTGGTTCCTGCTACTGCTGCCTAGAAAACAAGAGTTTTCCTTCTAGCGGCAGAGGAGGCACAAGGCATAAAGCCCTCTTTTGTGGCTGAGTTCCTCATGCCAATTCTGTCTGTTTTGCTCCAGGGGCTCCTGAAATAAGACAGGCTATTCAGCGAGGCTTTCCTGGTTGACCACATGTGGCAGGGATCTGCCTGTATGGGACAGACCATTCCTCCTGAATGTGGGATTTCTTGTAGTGGAGTTTCCCTGCCACTGTTCCTTGACTGCCCTCATGTATCTGAACAGGAAAAGAGAGTCTCTGGCCCACAGACATCGCCACTTTTTGTAGCTGGGACCCTCTTGATGGTTCCACTGGCCCACCCACTCCAGAGTCTTGCATTGAGGGATGTCTTAGGCTGGAGGTGATGAAGAGGCTTCCAGACTGGGATACTGTGGCTGAGTATCTCTTGCTCATATGTTTCAGTACATATTAGCAGGAGAAGGGCACATTAGGCTTGATAAGGAAGGAGAGTGTTTTTCCTGACCACTAATTGTTATCAGGGCTTCCTATCCATTCCTCATGCTAGATGTGTCAGAACTGTCTAATGTTAGAAATGCTTCCATTTGATGTGGAGTGGCATGAGCCTACTTGCTGCCTTCTCTTGCTAGGTTGGAGGTCAGATAATGCTGGGTCTTGGCTGTCATCTGTTGGGTGTGATACATTAAGATGTGTGGCCATGTGCTGCTCCTCTATGCATGAGGTCTTAAAAAAACTTGCAGCATTCTTATACTTTTCAGAGTTTTGCTTTGCCTTTGCATTACATCCAGCTGTGCTTAGTGAGGAATGACACAGAGAAATGAGCCCCCACCATCTTGTCCAGACCAGAATTCAACAGTGTCTTTTGATAAGAAGTTTCTAAAGGTTTGACAAAAATTAATCTATTAATTTTTTCTTTAATGGTTATCGCTTTCTGTGATCTAAAAAACTTTTGCTCCTCTCACGTAAAGATGATACTTGTCTTTGCTTTACTTTAAAAGCATTGGGTTTAGCTTTGACATTTAGATCTAAAATTCATGAGCTAATTTTTTGTGTGTAGTGTGAGGTCAGTTCAAGGTTCATTTTTTCCATATACACATCCAATCATTAAGGACTATTTATTGAAAACATCTTTCTTTCCCCATAAGATTTCTTTGGTGCCTTTGTATTTCTATTTTTAACTAATTAGTCTGGCCGTACCAGGTCAGGTTGTGGCATGTGGTATCTTTGTCGCGGTATGTGCTATCCTTCAATTGTGGTATGCAGGATCTTTTAGTGAAATGAGGAATCTTCAGCTGCTGCATGCAGGATCGTCAGTTGCAGCATGTGATCTCTTAGTTGTAGCACATGTGACCCAGTTCCAGGACCAAGGATTGAACTCAGGCCCTTGCATTGGGATCACAGAGTCTTAGCCACTAAACTACAATGAAGTCCCAAATGACTATACTAAAGAAAGCTTACTTCTGGGATTTCTGTTTTGTGTCAGAGATACATTTGCTGATCTCAATGATTACTATAGTTTTATATGATTCTTCCAACTTTGTTATTATTTTACAAAATGGTTCTATATATTTTAAGTCCTGTGAATTTGCAACAGGAAGTGACAAGCATCCTAAATGCCCTAGTAAGACATTTGCTTACCACAGGTTGAGCGAGAAAGCCTATAAAGATTCAGGACCTTGCTAACTGCTGAGGTTTTTATGGGTCCAGTCTCTGAGGTATGCCAGGATATATCCTCAAAGACTAGTTTTGCTGTACACTGTGCTCCTAACCACTCAAAATAAACATTGCAAAAAGAGGTGGGCCTCTTTTTTGATGAGCCTTTTTTTCAAAATTTTGGTGATGGCATATACCCACATTTGAGAGAACTGGTCAGATCTATTTATGATATAAAAATTTTCAGTGGAGTCCAGAAAAAAAAAATGGGTCTGCAATAGGGGTAAAGGCACACAATATGCCTCCAACAGGGGACCTATTTTATAGTTAAGAAGATACAATGATGGGCACCTGAACCCCTGGATCTATAGTTCTTACCATATGCCATTATGACTCAGAAGCAGCAGACCTGAGAGAAGAAACTGAAAATGCCTATTAAATTTCAGATAAGGATAACACTCTATTAATATGGGACACTGTTCTTTAGGATGTGGCCTGTGTAACAATAACTGGTATATGGCTCTATGTTCTCAGTAAAACATAAGGGTGGGGGGGGGGGAAACCAAGGCTTGGAAGTAGAACTGGCCCTTCTAGTCAATCCCAGAGACCTACTTGTGGAATTTACACATCCCATCCTTATACTTATAAAGCTCAAGTTCTGCTGCATTAAAGGCCTTGTTTCCTGGGGTAGCAGACTTTCAAGAGGAGATACAGTAAAGCTTCCACCAAATAGCTGTATGATTATCACCTAGTATTATTGAGCTACTCACACTGGCAAATAAACAAATTATGATACGAGAGGAAGCAATTGATCATGATTAAGGTTACGGTTACATAATGAAAACAGTGAGATACATGGGGGCACCTCTTGGTGCTTACTTTTCCATAGAAAACAGCTAAGACCATTTGCAGCAACTATGACCTGATAACTGAAGTCTCAAGAAGGGTATGGTTCATCTAAACAGGTAAGCTAGATCCTCTGAAGTGTTTGCCAAGAGAGACTAAAATCTAGAATGTGAATGTGTAAATATTTCCTTATATATGTCCAACAGCAGATGAATGGATAAGGAAGCTGTGGTACATATACACAATGGAATATTACTCAGCCATTAAAGAGAATACATTCGAATCAGTTCTAATGAGGTGGATGAAACTGGAGCCTATTACACAGAGTGAAGTAAGCCAGAAAGAAAAACAATACAGTATACTAACACATATACAAAGAATTTAGAAAGATGGTAATGATAACCCTGTATGCAAGACAGCAAAAGAGACGCAGATGTATAGAACAGTCTTTTGGACTCTATGGGAGAGGGCGAGGGTGGGATGATATGTGAGAATGGCACTGAAGCATGTAAATTATCATATGTGAAATGAATCTTCAGCCCAGGTTCGATGCATGATACAGGGTGCTCAGGGCTGGTGCACCAGGATGACCCAAAGGAATGGAAGCAGAAGGGAGGTGGGAGGGGGGTTTTGGAAAGGGAACATATGTACACCCATGGTGGATTCATGTCAATGAATGGCAAAACCAACACAATATTGTAAAGTAAAAAAAAATTAATTAATTTATATATATATATATAAAAAGACTGCAACATAGGAAAGAAAACCATTTTGTTGAAATCCCTTCAGAAGTGTCTGTTCCCATATGGATTCTGACTAACAGAAATATGCATGAAGACAGAAAAGAAAGGGTTAGGTGTGGAAGCTGAATGGGAGTTTGAATGGGAACTCATAGTAGCATTTGTACAGCAGAGAAAATGTGACCAAAGACCCAGAAACAAAAAGCAATACAGTATTTCCAGGTAATTTCTGGAAGTTAAATACTGCTGGAACATAAAAAGTTTGGTAAGGAATATCAGAGATAGCCAAGTACTAGGATATTGATAGCCATATATTTGTGCAAAGGACTCTGGACATCGGAAGTCACCAAAATCTTTTTATCAGGACAGTGACATGATCATATCTGAGATTTATTTTGATCTTTGTAGATGAACAAAAGATCTGTCAAGAAAGTCACATAAGGGACTTCCCAGGTGGTCCAGTGGTAAAGAATCCACCTTCCAATACAGGGGATGTGGGTTTGATCCCTGGTCAGGGAACTAAGATCCTATATGCTGCAGGGCAACTAAGCCCACAGGCTATATACCACAACTAGAGAAGCCTTCGCAATGCAAGGAAGAGCCCGCATGCCATAATGAAGACTCAGCACAGTCAAAATAGTAACAATAAACAAAATTAAAAAAGAGAAAGTCACCTAAGATGTGGGAAAGCTGGTAGATATTAGATGGTCCATGCTATACATGAAATCATCAATAGAGATCTAAAAGGTTTTAGAAAAATCATCAAAACAGACCAAGCAGAATGTAATACGTTAGATCCTCAGAACTTATTCATCTTAAATATTCTTACCACATACAAAACTGGTAATTCTGTGAGGTGAGGAATATATCAGCTAACCTTACTGTGTAATAACTTTGCAATATACACATTTCAAATCATCACATTGCAAATCCTAAATTTAACAGCATTATACATGAATTATATCTCAATACAGCCAGCAAAAAACCAAAAAATGAACAAACAAACAAAACCAAACAGACCAAGCACCTGAATACATAATCTGATGTCATAAACCTAGTTCAAACATTTGGTGACACAAGCACAGTCAATCAGCAATAAGACTGAAACTTAAAATAGCACTGAAGACACTTTGAGCCAATGTATATTGTTGAGCCTAAACCTATATCAATATATGGATAATTTTGACTTAGTAAATAGAAGTTGGCACAAAAGAAAAGTCATGGAAGGATGGGACACACACAAAGAATATGTATTGTCCTACTAGTGGTTTTATTCATCTTGCCTTCCACTGACAAGCATCTGTCTTCTAAATATAGAATTTGGCTCCATGTGGAGCTATTATAGATTGCCCTTTACTTTCATCACCACCAGGATACAATGTTTATAAGACCTGCTAAGGAGGCACCAAGTTCAAAGTACTTTTTCTTTCCTTCTCTTGGGTTATGCTATAATCTAATCTGGATCAATGTGGGCAAGCCTTAGAGTTTTCTCTAGAGATATATGAAAGGACTTAAATTCTATGTCTCATTCAAAGAAAAGGCTCTTTCCATGCTTGTGTTTCACTACCTTTTGCAAAACTAGAAGCACTGTATGAGTAGTCCAAGTGTCCCATGAATCAGAAGTCCTGTGCATGAAAGATACAGTTCTTCCCATACTAGCATACTTCAAAAGCTACAAACACAGACATTAAAGCTATTCAAATCTGGATTCATATTCTGCTTTATTTTATAAAGGTAGTTTGATCTTGGGAAAATTAGTTTCTTCACTGATAAAATGGGGTAGATAATACAAAATTCATTAAAATCATAGAAACTAAAAATCCAATTACAAGAAAACTATTTATTTAGAAAACTCAAAATACAACTTTCTCACCTGAAGTGGCAATGGATCATGCCTATTTTTGAAGTCACAGTCAAAAACAATGGCAGCCAGCACTTTATGAGCTCGATAGTCATACTTAATGTACTTCTCAAACTCAATTTCTGAAGAAAAGCCTTGAACTACAGAGAAATAAAATTGTTCACTTAAATAAAAACATATGATAATCCTTTCTGAGAGAAAATATATTAGTTTACATGGACAAAAACCTTCTATCCAAATATGCAATTTTGAAAACACTGTTTCTTAAATACTGGTATCACAACTACTTAATGGATATTTGGGGTTTAAAATATTTTTATGAAAAATTTTATAAAATTTTATTGCAATGTTAAATAATCACTATAAAGCACATATAAAGATAACTCATTAGTGGTGAGGGAAATGCAAATTGAAATCACAATGAAATCACGTTACATCCACTGAGATGACTATAATCAAAAAGACAGAAGATAACAAGTGATGGAGAGGATGTGGAACCTTCATTCACTGCTAATCGGAATGTAAATGGTATAACAACTTTAGATAACAGTCTGGCATTTCCTTGAAAAGTTCAAAATAGAGTAAACATATGGCACATTTATTCTGTTCTTGGGGTATAACCAACAGAAATGAAAACATATGTCTACATAAAACCCATAGATGAATGTTTGCAGCAGTATTATTTATAATAGCCAAAAGGTAGAAACAACCCAAATGTCATTCAACTGATCAAAGATATACTGTGCCAATTAAATGCAGTGTATCCATACAATGGAATATTATCTGACCATGAAAAGGAATAAAGAACTGATGCATGCAACAACATGGGTAAACCTGAAAACATTTTAAGTACAGGAAGAGAGTCATGAAAGACCACCTATTGCATTTTATAAAGTTCATATGAAAGGTTTATATGTAAACAATTTATAGTAAAGGTTCATATGTAAACCATTTATTTATATAAAAGATTTATAATAGGCAAATCTGTAGAGGTAAAAAGAGATTACTGTTTTTCTTATCTTGATAGGGATGGATAATTGTGGGGCCATGATTAAAGATTTTTGAATTTATTTTTGGTAATAAAAATGGTTTAAAATTAATTGTGGCAGTGGTTGCACATCTCTGAATATATTGAAGCCACTGAATTATACACTCCAAATATGTGAAAGCATGGAATATGTATTATATATCAAAAGTTACTTAATTAAAAGAAACAAATCAAGAAGTGATCACTTTGTGCTTTAAAAAACACAACTCGTTTGATGGCTCAATACCTGTATAGTTATAATATAGGAAGGAGCCATTCAAGATAGAAATTTTCTAATCTGAGCAAGAGAGGAAAAAAAAAGATTAGACAAAAGTTGAACAGAGCCTAAACAACCTGTGGGACAATACAAAATGTATCATCATAGTGTTAGAGGAAGAGAAAGATGGTCATGTTGAAAAACAATTTTTAAAATAATTATTGTAAAGTCCCCCAACTTTGTGCAACTTACAGATTCAAAACACTCAGTGAACCTCAAAGCAAAAAGTCAAAAGAAATCCACAGACATATCATAATCAAACTTTTGAAAAATAAAGACAGAACATATCTTGAAATCAGCCAGAGAGAAATGTTAAAATTGGGCAGTGTGATTCGTCCAACTTTATTCTTATTCTTTTCTCTACAGTTTCAGCTCCATCAAAAACGTTAATGATAAGCTTTACAGAAAACCTTAATTTCTAACCTTTTATACTGATATTTAGATTCCTCTTCACATTCTCAGTGATTTCTTTTACCACATCAATATTAGAAGGCACATAAATCAATTCCCATGTTTCCTCATTTTGGAGGAATGAAGGCAGAGTACTGATGGGTTGAGAAGTAAAAATGTAAGGTCCAGTAACAGTTATGTGAATAACAGCACGTAAGAGCAAAAGCATCATTGGAAACGCCAATGCAGTTAGGACTTCCAAGATTAAATTAAAGAACTGCCTCCTCTAGAAGAGGAACAAAAAAATGGTGTTAATTAACTTAAGAGTATACATTCAAAGCCAGTGGATAGTTCTATTATATTAAGTTTCTGCCAATTTCACCCTGGAACAGCTAAAGTTTCATATCATCCCTCCAACTCTCCTAACCAGTTTTCTTATAGGTCAGACTATACTATTGATTAATGCAGTTTCATACATTTGGAAGAGCTACTTTCAGCTCTGGAATTGATTTTTCAAGTGTGTGCATGTGTATAAACCCACCCACAACCACATCCAAAAATCCAAACTGCACCACACGGGCATTTATGGACATTTTCCAAGGATACCTTTACATACCTTTAAGGTAAAATTTTTCCAGAGGAGCACTGCAAACTGGTTGAGTGTCAACAAATCCATTCTTCTACAAAAAGTGTATGTCCAATTCCAGCAATGGAGGAAAAGTTTTTAATGTTAAGTTACCTAATAATGTGAACATCAAGCAAATAACAGTATTACTTCTTTCTCCTAATTTTCTCCTTAATCAATCTCAAAGTTTGATAGCAAAAATGATTTTGTATTTGAAATAAATAAAATTAAATTGTTTTATTTTTCTGTTCAATAATTTCCTTAATATTTAATAATGTTCTACTGTGGTGAGAAAACAAAGAAGTAGCTAAACAAATAGTAAGACATGGTTCCATTTCTCAAGATGGCATAAGCAAACAGGATCTGATATTCTTATGCTACTTTCCAAGACCAGATGGCTTCATAAGTAAATTCTACTAACACCAATCTTTCTCAAACTTTTCAAAAAACAGAAGGGTAGGGGAACATGTCCAAATTCATTTTAGGAGGCCAGAATTATGCTGATATTAAAGCCACATAAGGACACTATGAGAAAACTACATGCCAATATTTCTGATAAATAATGAAAAGAACACTTTTCATTCAAAACAAAAGAACAAAGAATGAAACTAAAACACTTTTTAACACTATACACAAAAATAAACTCAAAATGGATTAAAGAGTTAAATGTAAGACCAGAAACTATGAAGCTCTTAGAGGAAAACACAGTCAGTACACTCTTGACATAAATCCAGCAAGATCCTCTATTACCTACCTTCTAGAGTAAAGGAAATAAAAACAAAAATAAACAAATGGGATCTAATTAAGCTTAAAAGATTTTGCACAGCAAAGGAAAAAATAAACAAGATTAAAAGATAACCCTTAGAATGGGAGAAAAGAATTACAACAAAATAATAACTGACAAAGGACTAATCTCCAAAATATATAGGCAGCACACCAGGCCTCCCTGTCCATCACCAACTCCTGGAGTTTACCCAAACTCATGTCCATTGAATCAGTGATGGCATCCAACTATCTTATCCTCTGTCGTCCCCTTCTCCTCCTGCCCTCAATCTTTCCCAGCATCAGGGTCTTTCAAATGAGTTAGGTCTTCTCATGAGGTGGCCAAAGTATTGGAGTTTCAGCTTCAACATCAGTCCTTCCAATGAACACTCAGGACTGATCTCCTTTAGGATGGACTGGTTGAATCTCCTTGCAGTCCAAAGGACTCTCAAGAGTCTTCTCCAACATCACAGTTCAAAAGCATCAATTCTTCAGTGCTCAGCTTTCTTTATAGTCCAACTCTCATATCCATAAATGACTACTGGAAAAACCATAGCCTTGACTGGAGCTTTGTTGGCAAAGTAATGTCTCTGCTTTTTAATATGCTCTCTAGGTAGGTCATAACTTTCCTTCCAAGGAGTAAGCATTTTTTAATTTCACCACAGAGCTCAATATCAGAAAAACAAACAGCCCAATCAAAAAATGGCAGAAGACCTAAATACTAAATAGATATTTCTCCAGTGAAGACATACAGATGGCCAGTAAACACATGAAAAGATGCTCAGTTTATTATTGTGCAGGTGTGTGCAGTCACTCAGTCATGTCAACTCTTTGTGATCCTATGGACTGTAGCCTGCCAGGCTCCTCTGTCTAGGAAGATTCTGCAGGCAAGAATATTGAAATGGGTTGCCATGCCCTCCTCCAGGGGATCTTCTCAACCCAGGAATTGAACCCAGGTCTTCCATATTGCAGGCGGATTCTTTACTATCTGAGCCACCAGGGAAGCAGAGAAATGCAAATCAAAATACAATGAGGCATCACATCACACCAGTCAGAACGACCATCATCAAAAAAATCTACAAACAATAAATGCTGGAGAAGATATGGAGACAAGGCAACCCTCTCACACTGCTGGTGGGAATTTAATTGATATAGCCACTATGAAGAACAGTATGGAAATTTCTTAAAAAACAAAAAAGCTACCATATGACCCAGCAATCCCACTACTGGTTAAATACCCTGAGAAACCCATAACTGAAGAAGACACATGTACCCCAAAGTACCAGCACTATTTACAACAGCTCATGGAAGCAACCTAAATGTTCACAGATGGATGAATGGATAAAGAAGTTTTGATACAAATATACAATGGAATATTATTCAGCCATAAAAAAGAATTAACTCAGTCAGTTTTTGTGAGGTGGATGAATTTAAAACCTGTTTTACACAGTGAAGTTATTCAGAAAGAGAAAAATAAACATTGCATATTAGCATATATAGGCAATCTAGAATAAAGGTATTGATGAACCTATTTGCAGGGAAGGCATGAACACGCAAATATAGTGAATGAAATTGTGGACATGGTGGGGGAAGGAGAAAGTAGTATGAATGGTGAAAGTAGCATCGACATATATACACTACCATGTGTAAAACAGACAGCTGATGAGAATTGCTATATAACACAGGGAGCCTAGTCCAGGGCTGTGTAATTACCTTGAGGGGTAGGGGCAAGCAGAGGGATGCTCAAGAGAGGGAGGTTATATATAGATATATGTGCATATATATTATATATATATATATATATACACACATACACAATTATGGCTGAATTACATAATATTGTAAAACAATTTTCCTCCAATTAAAGAATAAATTAAAAAAAAGTATTTACTCAACTTTGGAATACCTAAATACACCACTTGAATACTAACTGACATAAAAAGATGAAGAGACAATAATACAATAATAGTAGAGGACTTCAATACCTGACTTGCAAAAACATATATATCATCCAGACAGAAATTTAATTAGGAAATATTATAATTGAACTTAACTTCGGAATAAATTGACCTAACAGAAATATGAAGAACATTCCACTCAACAGCAGCATATTCTATAGTGCACATGGAACATTCTCCAGAAGAGATCATATATAGGTCACTTAACAAGCCTTAGGAAATATAAGACTGAAATCATGCCAAGTATCTTTCCTGATCACAATGGTAAGAAACAGAAATCAATAATAGGAAGTAAACTGAAAAATTTACAAATGTGTGGAAATTAAACAACACACTGCTGAGCATTCAATGAGTCAAAGAAGAGAGGGAATTCAAAATATATCTAGAAACAAAGGAAAAAGGAAACACAACATACCAAAACTTGTGGGATGCAGCCAAAGCAGTTCTAACAGGGAAAGTTATAATATCAATGTACACACTGAGAGAAAAGATCTCAAACAGACAACCTAACTTTAAACCTCAAGGAATTAGAAAAAGAGCAAACTAAGCCCAAAGTTAGAAGGAAGGAAATAACAAAGGTCAAAAGCAGAAACAAATGAAATAAGGTTCATGAATACCACAGAAAAGGTTAACAAAAATAAGAACTTAATAAAAAAGATAAACTGACAAAGCTTTATTATACTAATAAAAGGAAAGAAGACTCAAAACTAAATAAAAAATGCAATAGGTGACTTTACAATTGACCCCACAGTAACACAAAGGATAAGGGAATACCATGAACCTAGAAGAAACTGGCAAATTTCTAGAAACATATAACCTACTAAGATGGAACTACAAAGAAATAGAATATTTGTACAAATCAGTAATGAATAAGGAGATTAGATTAGTATTAAAAAAAATCTCCCAAACAACAACAAAAAATTCCAGGAACGTGTGGTTTCACTGGTGAATTCTAACCAACCTCCTTCAGCCACCACACATTTAAAGAAGAATTAACAACAATCATTTTCAAAGTCTTCTCAAAAAATGACGAGGAGGGAACATTCCTAAACTCCTTTTACAAGGATATTAAAGAATGATACACTGCCGGAAAAGAAAATATCTCTGATAATTATAGATGCAAATAGTTTCAAATAAATACTAGCAAAACAAACTCAATAGCATATTAAAAGGATTACAGACTATGATCAACTGAGATTTATCCCTGGATGCAAGAATGGTTTAATATGTGGAAATCAATAAAAGTGACACATTATTAATAGGCTGAAAGACAAAATTCTCAATGGATGCAGAAAAGGCGTTGCAAAATTTTTCTTTCACGATAAAAACTCAACAAATTGGGTATAGTAGGAATGTAACTCAACATAATAAACGCTATATATGATCAACTTACATAGTACTGAAAGTACTAGAACATGAGGGCATTATGGTAAGTGAAATAAATCAGAGGCAGAGAAAAATATATGTGAAATCATACAAAGTCGAACTAATAGTAACAGCAATACATCACGGCAGAAGGGTCAAGACAGAGTGAGGATGTAATATGACACTGGACCACCACATAACATACACATATAATACATAGAATTCTTAAATATATACATAATTCTTATATAAAAAGTAATATACATGGGCTATTTTGGAATTGTTTCTCTGGTTTAGTTTTGTTTTGGAGGGGAGCAAAGAGAGCTGTGGACTTTTTTTTTTTGAGGGGGGACATCGGGGTAAGGGGGAAAATGCGCTTTCGGGCTGGAAGTTCTGAGTGCTGGCAATGGGGTCGGCCTCCCGGGGAGTCTTGGGAGCATCCCCCTGAGCAGGGGAACTTGGGGAGAAAGACCAAGGGCTGGGAGGTTCTGACACTCACCGTTCAAGCCTCTCAACCGCCACCACCTCCACCTTTGCCTCAGAAGCTGCTCCGCCCCAACGCCCTACTGTCAACCGGCTCTCCCCCTCACCCCCGCTCCTCCAGGAGTGTGGCAGTTGGCGCACGCATGCGCATTTCGGCAACGGGGGGGGGGCACCGCCTCCGCCCCTTCCCCGCGCAAGCGCACACCCATCCCGGTCGCAAGCACTCAAGCTAGCCTCAACCAGCAGGGGGCCATCCCCCGGCAACCCAACTCCCCTCTCCTCAGCACCCGGCAGCCCTCTCCTTCCTCCCTTTTCAACCTACTTCACCCCATCAACCCCGCTGTCCTCAAGGCCCTACCTTGGCACCAAGTCGCTTGCTCTCCAGGTTCCTCGCTAGTGGACGCTACTGGACGGCCCCACAATCCTCCACAACTCCCAGCCCCCCCCCCTTTAACATGTCAAGGTCATCTTCAGCGGCAGCAGTGGCTGATGGCCGGAAGTTTAAGGAGAGTCTGTGGAGGTTAAACAGACAACTTCCAGAGGCGAGGTGCAGGTACAGGGCCCTGCAAAGCCCCAGAGGATGGCCACCCAAAAGCTTCCCCCCACCCCCATCGTCCCGCAGGTGTGAGGCACGCAGCCCTTTTCTCCAGCCGGCTCAGGCTACCCCTACCCTGACCCTACCACCCGGCAGTCAGCACGTGGCACTCTGCCCTGTCCCACCTGGTTTCCGCTTTAGTTCAGTTCAGTCGCTCAGTCGTGTCCAACCCTTTGCGACCCCATGAACCGCAGCTCGCCAGGCCTCCCTGTCCATCACCAACTCCTGGAGTCCACCCAAACCCATGTCCATCGAGTCGGTGATGCCATTCAGCCACCTCATCCTCTGTCATCCCCTTCTCCTCCTGCCCCCAATTCTTCCCAGCATCAGGGTCTTTTCCAATGAGTCAACTCTTCCCATGAGATGGCCAAAGTATTGGAGTTTCAGCTTCAACATCAGTCCTTCCAATGAACACCCAGGACTGATCTCCTTTAGGATGGACTGGTTGGATCTCCTTGCAGTCCAAGGGACTCTCAAAAGTCTTCTCCAACATCACAGTTCAAAAACATCAATTCTTGGCACTCAGCTTTCTTTACTGTCCAACTCTCACATCCATACATGACCACTAGAAAAACCATAGCTTTGACTAGATGGACCTTTGTTGGCAAAGTAATGTCCCTGCTTTTCAATATGCTCTCTAGGTAGGTCATAACTTTCCTTCCAAGGAGTAAGCGTCTTTTAATTTCATGGCTGCAGTCACCATCTGAAGTGATTTTGGAGCCCCCCCAAAATGAAGTCTGACAGTTTTCCCACTGTTTCCCCATATATTTCCCATGAAGGGATGGGACCAGATGCCATGATCTTAGTTTTCTGAATGTTGAGCTTTAAGCCAACTTTTTCACTCTCCTCTTTCACTTTCATGAAGAGGCTTTTTAGTTCCTCTTCTGCCATAAGGGTAGTGTCATCTGCATATCTGAAGTTATTGATATTTCTCCTGGCAATCTTGATTCCAGCTTGTGCTTCATCCAGCCCAGCATTTCTCATGATGTACCCTGTATAGAAGTTAAATAAGCAGGGTGACAATATACAGCCTTGATGTACTCCTTTTCCTATTTGGAACCAGTCTGTTGTTCCATGTCCAGTTCTAACTGTTGCTTCCTGACCTGCATACAGGTTTCTCAAGAGACAGGTCAGATGGTCTGGTATGCTCATCTCTTTCAGAATTTTCCACAGTTTATTGTGATCCACACAGTCAAAGGCTTGGGTATAGTCAATAAAGCAGAAGTAGATGTTTTTCTGGAACTCTCTTGCTTTTTCGACAATCCAGCGGATGTTGGCAATTTGATCTCTGGTTCCTCTGCCAAAACCAGCTTGACCATCTGGAAGTTCACGGTTCACGTATTGCTGAAGCCTGGCTTGGAGAATTTTGAGCATCACTTTACTTGCATGTGAGATGAGTGCAACTGTTTCCGCTTTACTCACCAGCAAACCACTCTCCTGCTCCCCAGTTTCGCTGATGCTTGCTCCTCTTGACAGACTCCACCCAATTGCCCAGTTCCAGTGTAACTTAGCAAATCACAGGTTTTGAATTCTAACTGTCCGAGGGTAAATCCTCTCTCCACTGTTTGTGAAAGTGTTAGTCACTCAGTTGTGTCGACTCTTTGCGAATCCATGCCAACCCGCCAAGCTCCTCCATGGATTTCTCCAGGCAAGAATAATGGAGTCGAGTTGCCATTCCCTTCTCCAGGGTATCTTCCCGTGCCACGGATCGAACCTAGGTCTCCTGCATTGTAAGCAGATTCTTTACTATCGGAGCCATCAAGAAAGCCAAGTTTGTTGCCTCTCAAGGGGCCAAAGTCCCTTGGACCTGTTGCCAAGAGTCGGACATGACTGAGCGACTTCACTTTCACTTTTCACTTTCATGCACTGGAGAAGGGGAATGGCAACCCACTCCAGTGTTCTTGCCTGGAGAATCCCAGGGACAGGGGAGCCTGGTGGGCTGCCGTCTATGGGGTCGCACAGAGTCGGACAGGACTGAAGTGACTTAGCAGCAGCAGCAAGGGGCCAAATAGACTTTTATTGACTGAGAGGTTAATCTTTGTCAGGAGAGGGCGCTGGGGGAACACTGCAGGACAAGGAGCTTCTATTCGTTAAGAATGCTTTAGATTCTTCTTGCTCTTACTTTGCTGCCGCCAGCAGTAGATGTGGAGCACATTTCGTGACACTGGCTGCCCCGCTCTGCTCCTCCCGCCCCACCATTAAGTGTGAATGTCCAGTGATTCACGGAGGTGACCACTTCTTAGCACTACCCTGCCGACAACCCTAGAGAAGAGTTTCCTCCTTGCCAGATCCAGCCAGTGTTGGTCCACCTAGGTAGCCTGTATGGAGGAATAATTCCTGCCTGCTCAGCAGGTATGGAACAGCTCTAGTCCAGGGACAGTGAACTTTCCCATGATGAAGTGAACCACAGTCAAACCTTCTGCAAGAAGATCTGAATCCCAGCCTTAGGGAGGATCCATCTTCCAAGTTTGTTTTGGCCTTGAGAATTTCCCCTCAGCATTCTCTTTACTTCTGTATAGATAATTCTCATTGTTAAAGTGCTTGCTAGAAGATGAAGAGAGAGAGAGAGAGGGACAGTGAAAAAGACAACCAGACTAAAGGAATGCTTAAAAGGGTCATTAGCGAAGCCAAATGGAAGACTGGCTACAAGTAAGAGCTTAATAAAATGAGCTGTCTCCCCTTTTTGAAGATGACTAACCTGGGAGACAAAATTTGCGATTACTGAAATCATTTGTCAAAGATCTATGGCAGGTATGGTAATGGAACCCAGAGGAAGTTATAGCTAAAAAAAAAACCCCAAAAAACAATAGAATAGAAAATAGCCTTTGGATGTCACTCACAATATCCAATTGAGGATGGAAAAACCTGGAACCATCCCCAAATAGCAGCTTCATGGACTGTTTACATTTTGCCATTCATAAAGGCTCATCAATTTGTCTGCTTATCTCCATGATTCTGGAGGTGTTTAGCTTTCTCATGCTGCTTAAGGAAGAACTCCATCTGCCCAAACAAGAATAAAAAGAGCTCCCTGTCTCTTTTTCCACTTCATTTCTCCTTCATTCCTTCTTAGTCAGAGGTGAGGCAAGGATAGAAAAGAAAATACACTGTTTTTAAAGACTGTTTCTGCTTTCTATCCTTGGATTTTAAATGTGCTTGGTAAAAAGATTCTCTTATGAATGTAGAATCTGGGCTTAAGTTTTGGAAATAACAACCCAATTTAGAAAAAGCAAGAGAGCTCCAGAAAAACATCTACTTCTGCTTTATTGACTATGCCCAAGCCTTTGACTGTGTGGATCACAATAAACTGTGAAAAATTCTGAAAGAGATGGGAATACCAGACCATCTGACCTGTCTCTTGAGAAACCTGTATGCAGGTCAGGAAGCAACAGTTAGAACTGGACATGGAACAACAGACTGGTTCCAAATAGGAAAAGGAGTACGTCAAGGCTGTATATTGTCACCCTGCTTATTTAACTTCTATACAGGGTACATCATGAGAAATGCTGGGCTGGATGAAGCACAAGCTGGATCAAGATTGCCAGGAGAAATATTAATAACCTCAGATATGCAGATGACACTACCCTTATGGCAGAAAGTGAAGAGGAACTAAAAAGCCTCTTGATGAAAGAGGAGAGTGAAAAAGTTGGTTTAAAGCTCAACATTCAGAAAACTAAGATCATGGCATTTGGTCCCATCCCTTCATGGGAAATATATGGGGAAACAGTGGGAAAAGTATCAGACTTTATTTTTGAGGGCTCCAAAATCACTTCAGATGGTGATTGTAGCCATGAAATTAAAAGACGCTTACTCCTTGGAATGAAAGTTATGACCAACCTAGATAGTATATTGAAAAGCAGAGACATTCCTTTGCCAACAAAGGTCCATCTAGTCAAGGCTATACTTTTCCCAGTAGTCATTTATGGATGTGAGAGTTGGATGGTGAAGAAAGCTGAGGGCCGAAGAATTGATGTTTTTGAACTGTGATGTTGGAGAAGACTTTTGAGAGTCCCTTGGACTGCAAGGAGATCCAACCAGTCCATCCTAAAGGAGATCAGTCCTGGGTGTTCATTGGAAGGACTGATGTTGAAGCTGAAACTCTAGTACTTTGGCCATCTCATGGGAAGAGTTGACTCATTGGAAAAGACCCTGATGCTGGGAAGGATTGGGTGCAGGAAGAGAAGGGGATGACAGAGGATGAGGTGGCTGAATGGCATCACCGACTCGATGGACATGGGTTTGGGTGGACTCTGGGAGTTGGTGATGGACAGGGAGGGCTGGCGAGCTGTGATTCATGGGGTTGCAAAGAGTTGGACACGACTGAGTGACTGAACCTAACTGAACCCATTTTGCCCCTTAAACGTTGGTGGTTGTGGTGGTTTAGTCACCAAATTGTTTTTGACTTTACCACCCAATGGACTGTAGCCTGTTTGGTTCCTCTGTCCTTGGGATTTCCCAGGCAAGGTTACTGGAGTGGGCTGTCAATTTGTTTTCCAGAGGATCTTCCTGACCCAGTGATTGAAACTCCATCTCCTGCATTGCAGGAGATGAGCCACAGGGAAGCCCTTAAACTTTGGATACTTATTTTAATGAGATTATTCTTGGTAAATAATTGGTATGTGTGTGTGTGTTTATGTATGTTTATGTACATATCTCTGTGTGTGTACTTATGAGAAAGATGATTTGCTCTAGTCTTTATCCTCTTTTTATCAATACCTCAGCTTTTAAAATATTTTGTTAGTAAGAACATAAACCTCAAATATCTAGCTCTTCAAGCTTCATCATTTCTGGATGTTTCTGCTCAAACAATCAGAATACTCAGGAATAGTTTCTAGACCCCATGCTAATAAATGCTGCTCTTTCATATTTCCAGAAGAGAAAATGAATTTCACCAAATGTCTTTAGATTTGCACATGCTGGATACACAGGCTGCCCATGTAAATCTACAAAGAAGGGACATGTGTTTTCTTCTGGGGGCTCTTTATTACATAAACATATTTACACTAAGATACACACATAGGAATGCCCCTCCATGTATCCAGATACAATAGAGAGTAGTCTAAAGAAGACATAATGACCTCTGGTTGGAACTGAATCTCATGGTACCTTTTAAAAATAAATGTCTGTGTTCTGTAGGTTAGCAAAGGTCAGGAAGACTTGTCCCAGTGTTATCTGACTGATGGAATAGTCTTCTAAATTGAATTGATCTTTAGCTTCCTCCAAAATTCCAAACACCTTTAACAGCAACAACAAAAAGAGCAGTTACCAATAGCAGTCCTCCCTTCCAGCCTTCAACCCATATGAGCCTATCCACTTCTTTCAACCACTGCCAAGTTAATGGTGGAAGACAAAAGGTACAGAAGAGGGAGATTGGAAAAATGCACAAATAGATAATTGAGGAACTAAAAAAAGGCAGTTTTCTGTCCTTATTCTCTTGATGGACCTGGACTAACAACAGGATTTAGGGAGCATTTCAAATTTCAAATATCTAGAGGTATTTGAAAGTAACCTCTCTACTTCTCCTACAGTGCCAGAATTCCATTGTATATGCCTGATTATCAAATACTTCTCCCATCATTAGTGCTTTCTTAACATGTAATATTACAAAGGCATGATTTCAGCAATCACCTTTCCCCATGTATTTTCCTTGCTGGGAATGTAGTAGGTAAGGATCCTTGATTCTGCTCCTTTAAAAACACTGTCTTAGAAAGGAAAGATAGGGTAGGTGAATAATCTTACAGTTTTCTTTTTAAGTTGCCAAATATTGCTTTATCTACCTAATTATATATAAAAGTGAATAGATATAACTAATAGAAAAGAGACACATTTGAATATTCCACTGTTTTTGGTATGTAGGCGTGACAAGGTTCTTTTCAGCACCTTTATTCCTGATAAAATAATCTTATGTAGGCGTTATTATTGAGGGCGGTCTTTTGGGCACAAAAAAATTGTCAGCTCAATATGCAATATAAAAAAACTGAGCCTTCTAAAATTCTAATGATATAAGATTTAATTTCTGAATACAGTGCTGACAGGGGAAGATTTTCACTCTTGTTGTGTGAGCATGTATGCAGATATAATGTTTGATGAGAAGGAGAGCAGAACAAGGCCTCCTCACTATTTGCATTATTACACACCATGTGGAAGAGGAAATCATACACATCAATCACTGAAGTCAGGCCTTGTGTTCTGGTTTCTTTTACAGGTGATGAGTGCACTGGTGAGGTGAAGGCGAAGAGGGTGGTATTCATTTCTAAGCTGGAACAGATATTTTATGTTTATCAATGCGCATTCGTATATTATAAATTGGATTAACTGGATTAAAATATTTTAAAGCATATATGTTTCCAATGCTGAGTGGATTTTCTTAATATGAATTTTAATGCACCTTTTGTCTCTATATTGACACAAAGCCCTTTTTGTGTGAAATATTTTAAATATTGAGTTTAATAAATTATTCAAGGCAAACACTGATGAACCTGCCTCCCTTCCATTTAGTTCAAATGATAATAATCCTATGTGCCACTTTCTTGTCTCTATCCCTCATAAAAAATAACCAATACTTTCATTGTTATTGTGTACATTTCCTTTTTTAATGTCTTTATGCATGCACCCCTACAAGTTTAGGTAGAATGTTCCTGCTTTGAAGTTTGTGTGAGTGGAATCATCTAGTGTATATATTCTTTTTTATCTTCTTCCACTCAGTGTTTGTAAGATCATTCATGTAGTTGCATAAGCTATACTTCATTCATTTTCTTTTTGAATAGTAATCTGGTGTATGAATATTTCATAATTTATTTTCTATTCAGCTACTGATAGACATATGGGTTGCCTGACTCTTGTGAATATTGCTAAGGTAAATATTATTTTGCCTCCTTGCCATAGGTGGATGCAAATAAATAAGATACCTGTGGTAGAATTGTTGGACATTACTTTTTAAAAATGGTTATACCAACTTCAATTTTCACCCTGAGATTCAGCGAATTGGAAAGAATGTCACCCCACAAGAAGGCTGAACAAATTCCAAATTAATGGCTTTTCTTAAACCCATCAGTTTTTCTGATGAGGCAAACTCAGGACAAATAACTGACCCAATATTTGGGGAGAGATAAACATCTGCAGAGAGAATCAGGATGAGAGCATTTACTTATAAAAGGCACACTCTGCTGGATGACATACAAGCTGGTGAGAATATTTAGCTTAAAAATTTTAACACATTGCTAAAGGTAGAGTGTTGACTAGCAAGACAATATGAAAGCCATTCTTTTATTTTTAACTTCTCTGATTTAATTTTTTTCAGTAGTGTTTCTTATACTGGATTTTTCTTTTTAGCCAATCTGAAGTTTTTTTCATTTAATATGGGAATTAGCTTATTTACATTTATTGAAAATAACAGTATATTCAATTATAATCCCATATTTTTAAAAATTACACATATGTACATGCATGATTATAAACATAGATATAAACATATAAAATGTATCTGTGTTTGCATCTCTACTATGTAATTGGTTCTTTTTATTCTTTAATTTTTACATTTGTGATATAGAATAATATACATATATTTTGTTCTAATGGTTAACTCCATGCAAATATCTTTATGCTAATACCCATAGATAGTCCCTTCTTTTTAAGACATCGTCTTTTGTATCCCTATTAAGAATGACATTGAATATACTAGTAATCTCTTAGCTCCCTTCCCCAGCATCTAATTCATAGTAACTTCTTTTTATTCCCACTTAACCTCTAAATGGCACTCAGTAAGCATATTAGTTTCCATATAGTCTCTGACTTCTTCCCCACTATTTTTGTATTTTATTCCCAGTTCTAAACCATACTTCATTTACATAATAATCTATCACCTAGATCCTCTTCATTTAGGCCTCAGTCTAGAGTTGGAAAACATTCAATGTTTACTGATAATTCTTACATAGAAGCTTCTCCAGCCTTTTCTTAGTAGGGTGAAATTTTTGTGTGTGTAGTCTTCAGGGAGAACCACTGTAAATAATATTCACTGAATTCTCATATATTCCTAACTCTATGTGAGTTTCATTCTTGAAGTTCAATTTGGCTGAAGAAACTCTGCCTTGTATTTTTCTTAGCAGAAAATGCTTTATTGCAAAGTTTTAGGTCAGTCTGTTCCTTTCCCTTATAAATTTTCTTTTTCTTGTCTTTTAATTTGGATATCCTAAGGTCCCACAACCTTTATTATTGAAACACAATATTTTTATCGAGGGCTTCCCAGGTGGTGCTAGTGGTAAAAAACCTGCCTGCCAATGCAGGAGACATAAGAGACAGGGGTTTGATTCCTGGGTTGGGAAGGTACCCTAGAGGAGGGCATGGCAACCCATTCTAGTATTCTTACCTGGTGAATCCCATGGACTAGAGAAGCCTGGCAGGCCTCTCTAGTCCAAAGGGTCGCAAAGAGTCTGACAGGACTGAAGCAACTTTGCATGCAGTTTTATTGGAATGTTCCTTTTGTTGAATGACGCTGGGCCAATTTTTCAGGTTGTCCTTTGAAAAGTAGGTTAGTATGATCTCAGGAAATGTACTTGAATGATAGTTTTAAGTATTTTTTCTATTTTATAGCTTTTCATCTTTGTGGACTACTTTCATAGCTGTGTTGGATTGTCTTTACCTTACCTCTCTCTCAAAACATATGCTTCCAGAGCCTTTTATTTCAAATACTTAGCACAACCAAAATAAAATTCCTCAGAGTATGCTTTTGTTTAATTTGTCTTGGTGAGCTCTTGTGTGCGTTTGGAGGTAGGAGTAAAGTCTTTTACTTTGGGTACTTGTCTGTCGTGTTTTTGTTGGGCGGGAGCGGGGAGGGGCGGTACCTGGGCAGCTTAGCCCAAGAGATGGGACTTGGAGAGGGAGAGAGAGAGAGGGAGGTCCTGGGCACTCACAGCTCGGACCTCAGAAGAGTCTCTGCCATACCTGGGCACAAGCAGAACCCCCGCGGTGCCTCCTCTCAACGCCCTCCGCAGCCTCCCTGGATCAGGCTCGTTGCCACTGCCGGTTGAGGACCCGGCTGATCCGAGGAACCTGCGTGTGCTGTCTGTCTCTGCTCCTTCCCAGCGCAAGCCCTCTCACACCCTAGACCCCGCAGCCGGGGAGCGACCCCCTTGCTCTGCCCACCTTCCCAGCACCCGCCAGCCCTCTCCTTCCTCCCCTCTCTGATCACGGCACCCTGTCCCCCCATTGCCTCTCGCACACCGCCCAGACCCTGAAGGCCCCGTCTCCGCACCCTTTCGCTTGCTCTTCCAGGTTCCTCGCCTCTGGACCCTACTGGACAACCCCACAATCGTAACTCGCGGGCTCCCTGCTGCTTCATCAAAGTCACGCTCAGCTGTACCGGTGGCTTAAGGCAGGAAGGTTAAGGAGAATCTGTCCCTGATCGTCCCCCACCACCGGTGGCCTGTGCGGGTTAAACAAGCAATTTCCAGAGGCAAGGCACAGGGGCAGAGTCCTAAACCTCCCGGCGGTTGGCCACCCAAAAAGCATTCCAGTCCGCAACATCATGCGGCAGGCGCAGGACAGGCCGCCAAGGGGCCCTTCCGCCAGAGTGCGCAGCCCTGCCCAGCCCATCCCTCCGCCTTCCGCACGTTCAGCTATGCCTGACCCTCTAGGCGTTGGATTTACCCCACCTCCAAACCTTTCTCTTGCTCCCCAGTTTCACTCATGCTTGCTTCTCTTGGCTGACTCCAGCTGAATGCCCAGCTCCAGTGTAGCGTAGCGAATCATAGGTTTTGAATTCTGATTGTTGGAGGGCAAATCCTCTGTCTCTCCCCTGCTGTGCCAGGTATCAATTTACTGCCTCTTAAGCGCCAAATAGATCTGGGTTCTTGAATTGACTGGTTGTCAGGAGAGGGTGCTGGAGAAATAGTGCAGGAGAAGGGACTTCTATTCATGATTAGGTGTTTTCTCTTAGATTCTTCTTGCTCTTACCTTGTCGCTGCCAGCAGTGAATGTGGAGTACATTTCGTGACACTCACCCCACCCTGCCCCAGTCATGGTATTAAGTGTGAATTCCCAGCGATTCACGGATGTGACCCTTCTTAGCACCAGCCTGCCAACAACCCAGAGGAGAGTTTCCTGCTTGCCAGATCTAGCCATGGTTCCTGTTGGCCAGCCTCAGCTGCCTGAACTGGGAGCGGTAATTCCTGCTTGCTCAGAAGGTATGGAACAGCCCTGGTCCAAGGACAGTGAACTTCCTCACGGGATCAGTTGAGCTACAACCAAACCTTTCCTTGGGGAGGAACCATCTTCCAAGTTTGTTTTATACTTGGGCTTCCCTGGTGGCTCAGATGGATAAAGAATCTGCCTGCAATGCAGGAGACCCCAGTTGGATTCCTGGATTGAGGAGTTCACCTGGAGAAGGGATAGGCTATCCACTCCAGTATTTCTTGAGCTTCCCTGGTAGCTCAGATGGTAAAGAATCTGCCTGCAATGGGGGAGACCTGGGTTTGATCCCTGGGTTGGGAAGATCCCCTGGAGGAGGGTGTGGCAACCCACTCTAGTATTCTTGCCCGGAGAATCCCATGGACAGAGGAGGCTGGCAGGCTACAGTCCTTGGGGTTGCAAAGAGTCAGGTAAGACTGACCAGCTAAGCACACAGCACATTTTACCTCAGCCATAGGACAGTCTCGGGGGTTCTCTTTACATCCTTATAGCTAATCCCCATTATGGTTAACAGTTGTTTTAATTTTCCCTATTCAAATTGCTGTGTGGTTTCCTGATTCTTGCTAGGGACACTGATAACCCTTCTGAGCCTCCCAATGAGGACAACAGTAGAGCTTCCTATCTCAGAGGGTGTCTTGGGATTAAATGATCCAATGTATGCAAAGTGCTTAATAGAGGAACTGACACACTTTTTTGGTTTGCTTGTTTCTTGTTGAAGGATGAAGAGATAGGATAGGTGATAAAGCCTCTCTCTTCCTATTAGACTAGAAGAATATTTTCAAGAGTCATTAATGAAGCCAACTTGAAGACAAGATGTAAGTAAAAGGTTAAAGAAAACGAGTTCCCTTTCCCTTCTAAATATGGCCAGTCTGGGAAACAAATTTTGTAATTACGGAAGTCACTTGTCAGAGATTAATGGTAGGTATTGGAATGGAACCCAGAGAAAGTTCTATCAATTTTAAAAATAATACAGAGAATAGCTTCTAGATATTAGTTACAATATCCAATTGAGGATATAAAAACCTATACCTGGGGGACTTCCCTGGAAGTCAGGTGGTTAAGACTTCACCTTCCAGTGCAGAGGGTTCAAGTTTGATCACTGGTCTGGGGGCTAAGATCCCATATGCCTGAGGCCAAAAAAACCAAAACAAAACAGAAACAATACGGTCACAAATTCAACTGAAGACTAAAAAAACGCTCTGCAC
Source organism: Antilocapra americana (assembly GCA_007570785.1). Taxonomy (NCBI): domain Eukaryota; kingdom Metazoa; phylum Chordata; class Mammalia; order Artiodactyla; family Antilocapridae; genus Antilocapra; species Antilocapra americana. Next base: position 7,031,166 of record ML662465.1, read on the forward strand.
CTTCATGCACCCCGCAATAGAACAGCTTCACTGACTCTCTCTTGCAGTTTGAGGAGGATCATCCTGCTTGTCTGTTCATCTGCCTGTGATTCTGCAGAAGTGATTAGATTTCTCATGTTGCTTACGGGGAACTCCAACTGCCTAAACTTGAATTAGAATATGCTATTTGCCTCTCTACACACCTCAAGTCTCCTTCTTTCTTTCTAAATATGAGGTATGTCAAGAACAGAAAAGGATGCTTCTTAAAGAATGGTCTGCTTCCATTCTTGAACTCTAAATGTTCTTAGTGCAAATGCGCGTGTGCATGCCCAGTCCCTTCAGTTATGTCCCACTCTTTGTGACGATATGGACCGTAGTCCACCAGGGTCCTCTGTCCCCAGGATTTTCCAGGCATGAATACTGAAGTGGGTTGCCATACCCTCCTCCAAGGGATCTTCCTGACCCAGGGATCGAACCCATGTCTCTTATGTCTCCCACATTGGCAGGTAGGTTCTTTATCTCTAGGGGCAACCTGGAAAGCCCCTTAGTGCAAATATCCTTTTACAAATGTAGAATGTTGGCTTGAGTTTTGGAAATACACAAACTTTGATATTAATTTAAATGGACTCTTTTGGCAGAAAATTGGTGTGTCTATTTGTGTGTGTTTTATCTACAAAAAAGGTGATTTTTGTTCCAGGCTTTATATTCTTCTTATCTTTAACTCAACTGCTAAAATGTAAAGACATTGCTCTCTAGGCTGTACCATTCTGACAGCTCCATCATTTCTGAATGTTTCTTTTCAGATATTCAAAATACTCAGGACAAGGTCCTTGTCCCCACTCTGATAAATGATGTTGTTTCATATTTCTAGGAGAGAAAATAGAAATCCCACTTAATAGATTTGCACATGCTGGAATCACAAGCCACTCATGTAAGTCTATGAAGAAGGAACATATGTTTTCTTTGAAGGACTCTTTATTACATAAATATATTTATATCAAGATATACACTCACAGGGATGCCCTTCTCTGTATCCAAGTATAGTAGAGAGTAGTCTAAGGAACACGTAGGATCACTAGTTGCAAGTGAGTCTCAAGATGCTTTTTTTTCAACTTCTGGGTTCTGTTGACCAGCAAAAGTCAGGAAGACTTGTTCCAGTGTTATCTGACTGATGGAATAGTCTTCTAAATTGAACTCTTCTTTAGCTTCCTCCAAAATACCGAACATCTTTAACAGCAACAACATAAAGTACAGTTACCATTGTAATCCTCCTTTCCAGCCCACCACCCAGATGAGTCTCTCCTACACTTCCTCCAACTGCCGCCGAGTTAATGGTGGAGGACAAAAGATACAAAAGGTGGGGATGAGATAACAGACAAAGTAGATCATTGAGAATTTGAGAAGAAGCAGGTCTCTGTCCCCATTCTCTTGATGGATATAGACAAAAAGAGGGACTTAAAGGTGGAAATCTGACTTGATTAGAATTAATTCCTTGGACCATTGAAAGTAACCTAAAGTCTCTGCTCCTCCTATAGCCCATTTCATAAGACTAAATCCCAAATGCTTTAGTGCTCTCTTAACATACAATAATATTAGAAGGGCATGGTTTCTGCATTCACCTCTCCCCAGCTATAGTCCTTGCTGGGAATGTAGTAGTTAATGATTCCTTGATTCTCATCTTTTAATTCACTACCTAAGAAAGAAAAGATAGGATAGATACATAATTTTGCATATTGCTTTTTAAATATCAAAATACTGATACATCAGCTTAATTATATGTATAACAGAGGGATAAATAGATATGGCTAGTAAAAAAGGGATGTAATCCAAAAGCCTACCTCTTTAGTATACATGATAACAGTTAATTTCTTCAGCAGATTTATTCCTGGTGTAGTAGGCTTTGTTGTATGGGATTATAGGATTATTGAGGACAGACTTTCAGGCACAAAATGTTTTCAACTCACATGCCTAAAGGATGAAACTTGAGCCTTCTAAAATTCTAATGCTGTAAGATGTAATTCCTAATAATTAGGGCTGAGAATATAAATGGGTGGGATTTTCATTCTGGCTTTATGAACATGTATGAATGTACAGTATGTTTCTGGGAAGAGAGAAGAGGCTTTCTTGCTATTCTCATGATCCTATGCTAGGTTAAAGAGGAAATCATACATATAAACCACCAAAGTCAGGCTGTATGTTCTTTTTCAAGTGAATAAGAATCCTCTGGTGCAAGTTGGGGGAAGAAGTGGTATACTTTCCAGATTTAGAACAAACATATTTGTTTATGCTTATCATTGTATTTTGTAAATTATTACAATACAGAGGAGCCTGGTGGGCTGCCATCTATGGGGTCATACAGAGTCGTACACTGTACTTCATACACGACTGAAGTGACTTAGCAGCAGCAGCAGCAAATTAGTTGAGATTTTAAATATTTTAAACTATGTTAATATAATCAACCGTCTGGTGGCTCAGATGGTAAAGCGTCTGCCTACAGTGTGGGAGGCCTGGGTCCGACCCCTGGGTAGGGAAGATCCTCTGGAGAAGAAAACAGCAACCCACTCCAGTACTCTTGCCCGGAAAATCCCATGGACAGAGGAGCCTAGGTTACAGTCCATGGGGTCGCAAAGAGTTGGACATGACTGAGCGACTTCACTTTCTTTTCTAATATAATCAAACTAGGAAGCCATTAGACTGAGGTGGCTCTAATTCTTTGATAGCCTATTTAAGGAAATCAAAACCTAAGCCAGAGAAAATGTACTTTAATCTGAGGAAATGAACTTGAAGCACATCCAATCAAAAAGAGCCAACTATGTTTCCCCAAATAAGGCAACTGCTTAAGCTCTAGCAAGTCAAATATTTCCTTACTTTTCCCCATGTCTTCTCTATAAACATCTCTCCCCTAATTCCTGTCTGTGGAGACCTCCTAACCACCTTTGGTGACACCCAGTTAGAATCAATGAACACTCTGATAAACTCTTGAAAATTTTTGATATGCATCAGATGAGTAGTTCCGACATCAAGGTGAAAGTGAAAATGTTAGTTGCTCAGACATGTCTGATTCTTTGTGACCCCTTGAACTGTAGCCTGCCAGGCTCCTCTGTCCATGGAATCCTCCAGGCAAGAATACTGGAATGAGTTGCCACTCCCTTCTACAGGGGATCTTCCTGACACAGGGATCAGTCTGGGTTTCCTGCATTGCAGGCAGAGTCTTTACTGTCTGAGCCACCAGGGAAGTAAAGTAGGATCCAGAATGGTGCCCAATGGCTCTATGAGCAAAGTGCAACCAGATCTAGGTACTCGATGAGCCCTTTGTTTTCACTACTTTCTCACTGCACCTGAAGGTCTTGAGTAAGTCCCTCTTGGATATTTGAGCTCCTAGCTTTTCTGTCAAGAGCTCTGTAACTTGAGTTTTTTTTTTTCTCTTTTAACCTGACTAGATATGGAGTTGGACTGGATCTGATTTAAATGTTATTAGCTCTCTGTCTACAACCAAACTGGGTTCAGAGTCAGACTAGGTCCAACTTAAACTGGACTAGGTTCAGTGTGAGGCCTCTGGTAGGTAAAACATTTTCTTAATGAAAGGAAAGAAGAAAATGACTTCCTCCATATTCAGAGAGTTTGGGACTCCAGCTAACTATATGGACAAAAATTATGGGTCCATGTGTTTTTATCCATTTGACTAATGTCTGTCTTTTGATCGGAGAGTTTAATAAACTTTAAATGGGCTTCATCTTTTCCTGGGCTTCATCTGAAGGATAGCTCTTCCAGTTATATTACTGTTGGTTAACATTTTTTCTTTCAATATTTTGAGTATATATTTTCAATTTCTCTTAACTTGAAAATTTTCCACTGAGAAATCTGCTGATAGGTTTGTGGGGTTTCCTTGTTTGACAGATTACTTTTATCTTGCCTTTTGTCTTTGACTTTTGACACATTTATTATAGTATGCTTTAGCCCCTTTCTGGTTCAACTATTTGGAGTTCTTTGGGCTTCATGAATCTGAAAATCCATATCCCTCCCAAAGTTTGGGAAAATTTCAGCTATTATTTCTTTAAATAGACTTTCAGTTCTTTTCTCTTTTCCTTCTGGGATTTCCATAAAATATATATTGTTTCTCTTATAGTGCCCTGTAAATTTTGTCAGCTTTCTTCATTTTTTAATCACTCTTCATTCTTTTTGCATCTCTGAGTGGATAATTTCAAACGACCTATCTCATAGTTCACTAATTCTTTCTTCTGATTCATTGAATCTACTGAATTTTTCAGTTTAGTCATTATATTTTCAGTTCTAGGATTTCTGTTTGGGCTTTTTTATGGTGCCTATTTTTGTTGTTGTTGTTGTTGTATTTTTCATTTTCTTTTTGCATTGTACAACTAATTTCACTTGGTTGTCTTTCTGTGTGTTCATGTAGTTCATTAAACATCTTTAAAAGGACTGTTCTAAATTCCTTGTCAGACAGCCCATAGATCTCCATTTCTTTAAGGCATTTCATTAGTTTCTTTTGGTAGTGTTATGTATACCTGACTCTCTGTGGTCCTTGATTCCTTTAGTTTGTATCCACTTTTGATAAGTAGTCTCCTCTTGTAGAGTTTACGGACTCACTTCAGCAGGGATACACCTTTACTCATCAGCTCAGCTAAAGGTTTGGACTGTTTGTGTGGCAGCATCCAGGGGCAGGCAGCCTTGCTAACAAGGTCTTGGCTTGGGCAAGTACACTGCTTGTGATCTGAGGTTGAAGGTGGGTGGGTGGGCAGGGCTGCTGTCCGATTTCTGTGGTTGAACTGACCTTCCTGCTGAGCTGTTCAAGCATGGCAGCTGGATAGACTCCCTGGATGGGCAAGACTCATGACTACAGGCTACTACTTCACAGTCTAGTGGTGACATTAACTGAGATCTGTAATCACCTCTGGCCTGTTGAGGTACAGGCTGTGCTCCCTGGCAGGGTAGGACCACTCTTTGACTCCATGATTGGGCAAGGCTACATATGGGCTGGACACAACTGCTCTTGGGGGAGGGGTTCATATTATGCTCCTTGACTGGATGGTGCCAATTTCTGGTCTCTATGTTCAGGTGGGGCCACAGACAGGACTTTATAGTTAGATGTGGCCTCAGGCTGTGTTCATGATTATACTGGAAAGTAAACTATTGCACTCAAAGTTGGGTAGGACTGCAGGCTAGTCTTCACAATCTAGTAGGCTCTTGGTTGTGCTTCATTGCTGGCTAAGGCTACAGGCTGGGCTACTTTCAAGAGGGCCACCAGTTATATTCCACAGTTGTATGGGCTCGAGACTACTCTGTGGTCAGACAGGGTTACTGTCTGGGCTCTGTCTTCAAGTCAGGCCCTAGGCTATGCTCCATGAATGGGCAGAGTCACTGACTGGACTTTTTAATGTGAGCAAATCCATATGCTGTGTTTAGCAACTGAGCAAGGCTATAATTTGGGCTCTGCAGGTGGGCAATATCACAGGCTAAATTCCAAGGCCATCCTGGTGATGCAGGGCCAGAGGCTACACTTAACAGTTGTGCAAGACTGTTGGTTTGGCTCCCAACCAAGCATGTCTGTAGAATGGGCTTAACAGATGCCCAAATTCACTGGCCAGGTGGATTGGAAGCTATACTCAGCAATTGGATAGAGCTGTGAATTTGCTTCTCTTCCTAGACAGGGCCATGGAACAGGCTCCATAGTTGATAGGGTTTGTTGGCTGGGGACCCAAATCAGGCAGACTCGCCCTTTGAGCTCTGTGGTCAGATAAGGCCAAAGTGCAGCTATAGGTTGGGTTCCGTGGTTCTTCCTAAATTCTCTGGCCAGGTTTCCTGGTTGGAGGAAACTAGAGGCTATACTCAGCAGATGGTCAGGGGCTTTGAATCTGCTTCTCTAGTCAGCAGGGCCACAGAATGACTCTATACCTGGTACAGCTAGTTGGCTAGGGACTCAAGTCTGGTAGAAGTACCCTCCAAGCTCTCACACCAGACATGGCCACCATTTCAGCTTTGCAGATGAGCAGAGCCATTGGTCTGGAACTCTACTCCAATGCTGCTGCAAGGAGGAATGTGGTTTTGCTAAGATCTGAGTGCTCAGTGCTTGAAGCACCAGCCCTCTGCTCTGTCTTTATGTAGTCTCCAGTGGTAAGGCCTCTCACAGGTTCACCCAGTGATCCTTGAGAGTTAAGACCCACGTGGGCCTCCGAAGAAGCATTCTGCAACACTGAGGGACCTGATGAACACCACTGACTCTCTTTTCCCAAGTGGAGAAACTGCAGGTCTAAGGGAGAGTTGATACAGTCCGTGTATAGCTCTTCCTCTTACACTTCTCATATCTCTCCTGGTTTCTATTGCCCAGGAGGTTGCTTCAACCTTACCTCCAGGTTCTGGGATTTTCACAATGGTGTCTTGTCTACAGATAGTTACTAGTTGGTATTCTTATGAATATGACCTTCCCAACTGATGTTGGGAATGGCCCATGCTGCCATCTTTATATCACTCTCAATATTATAAGTTTGACTCATGCTGTTACATATAGTTATTTCATTCATTTCCCCTTCTGCACAGTGGTAATCTGGTATATGATTATTTCATAACTTATTTTCCATTCAACTGCTGGCAGGTATAATGTGAATACCATTGATTTAAATATTTTATTTATCTCATGGCACAGATGGATGCAAGTATAATAACGTAAGGAACAGCCACCATCAGTTGAAAATGTTCCTCAAACCCACATTTCTATTTAAGCTTTTGTGTTCACATCCTCAAGGGCAGGTCTCTGATGTTTAGTGTTTCATCTTTAAGACTTGTCCTAGAGAAAGTTGCTGGGACAGCACACAGTAAATGAGACTTTCTGTTCACAGCTTTTCTTTGTAGTGCTTTAGGCACTGTATCTCAGAAATATTTGCTGAATGAATGCATAAATGAGTATTAAACTTCTTAATAAACTACTAATGACAACACTGAGGTAATTCTATTTCCCATACATCTGTTCCCCAGATCTGCTCTACCTTCTATTTCTTTTTATTTTCTGCTCTCCATTCTTACTGTGTAAGAACTTGCAACTCCTCAGCCTGACACACAATGGGGATGTCTGTGATAGTTTGCTTAGCATAGCAGAATGGAAATTAATATGAAAAAGCAGAATTAATAAAAGTATTACCATGTTTCTTCTTTATATTTAGGAAGGAAATATAAGAGATAGAAAGAAATAATTGCTGTCTCTGGCATTGTACCATAGAGTCAAAGAAATGCTTATTGAATATAGCACGAAGAAGTGCTATTCTTGCAAGGAGAAAAAAGCTTAGATGTTCTTGTTTCCATTTCAGTTTCATATCCTGACTGGGACAGCAAAAGACCACAGTTATATTTTCAGTGTGACGTTATAACCTTAAAACTTTTCATGAGTGATATTATGGCTCCCACCCCCACCAAATTCACTTGCTGAAGCCCTAACCCCAGTTGATTGTGTGTGGTCATATAACCTTTAAGGAAGTAATTAATGATAAATGAGGTCATAAGGGTGGTACCTGGATCCACTATGACACATGTCCTTCTAAGAAGAGTAAGAGACACCAGGGATGCATACACATGGAAAAAAAGCTGTCAGATGACAGCGAGAGAAGGAGGCCATCTGTGGGCCAAAAAGAGAGGCCTCAGGAGAAACCAGACCTCCTGAAATCTTGATACTGAACTACTATATTGAATAAATTTCTGCCATTATGACAGTCAGTCTGTGGTATCTTATTATAGTAGCCCTAGAGGACTAATACAAATTATATTTACTAAAAATTGAGAATTATGTTCAAACATGATTTTAGGTATATAGGCCATATGGACAGCTCTAATGTCACAACTACCTTACTAGTTAATATACACCAAGATATTGGTGAATACTTCTGTTCTTTGTGCAAACTTCTTAGTACAACCAAACATAAAAAGTTTAAAGGAACAAGCAATCCAAAAATAATTCAACATGGAAGGGCAATTAATATCAATAATTCACGAGAAATAGTTACTGGAGATATATAGCATATGGATGGTGAGAACAATAAATATGATTTAACACATCTATATCAAAGCTAACCTGACCAACCAAATTTACCTGGGAAAGCTGTTTCAATAAAAGTTTTAAAATCCTTTAATTTGTTCACATCTTCGTCAATATTGATCTTGACTTTTAGGATGTATACGTTGCCAAATTTGTTCTTGAGATGCTGAGGGCTGCCCAGACACACAAACTTTCCCTTCACCATGATAGCCAGCTTAGTACAAAGAGCATCGCATTCCTCCATACTAGTAGAATAAAACACCAAAATGATGTGAAGCTGTAAAAAATCTCTATCAGAAGATATTCTATAGTTCAAATATCCAGTATTTTGTGATCCTCTTTGAAAAAGGAAGCTTCATCTGCCCCTCATCAACATCATGGCGAATGGAGATGTTTTCAAATTCAAAGCAGTAAAATAATCTACAGGATATAATGTATAGCACATGGAATATGGCCAATATTTTTAATAACTTTAAATGGAGTATAATCTATGAAAATATTGAATCACTAAGTCGCAAACTTGAAACTAATATAATATTGTAAATCCACTGCACTTTAATTTTTTAAAAAGTAGTAGAAGACCAAATCCTCAAATGGAACAGTTCTTGAACTTCCTCCCCTCTCCTCTCAATGAAAACTCCTTCCCATAGATCATACCACTATAACTCTTCTAACCCTTAACAAGCCTCCCAGTGAGCCACACCTGTGAGATGTTATGATAATTGCTTTGCCACTGTTACGTGTCCGAGTCACCGCATTCCAGAGTAGGCGCCGGGCTACTGGGTCCATACCAGTTGATGGCTCATCCAGGAAGATGACCGAGGGCTTTCCCATGAGGGCAATAGCAGTACTCAGTCTACGTTTGTTTCCTCCACTTCATCATTAAGGAAGGAGAGAGAAAGCAGAAACAGAGATGGGTATATGTGACAGCAATTTAATACATTAAAAACATATAGTTAATATATATCTATTATTTACAGGAAACAATTAAATTATTTCCGAAATGCTGAGTCATAGGAAACATCCAAGATATTAAAAACACTGATTGCATGTCATTCAGCCAAGGCGTTGGGCTTCCCATGTGGCACTAGTGATAAAGAACTGCTTGCCAGTGCAGGAGATTTAAGAGACATGGGTTTGATTCCTGGGTCAGGAAGATCCCCTGCAGGAGGACATGGCAACCCACTCCAGTATTCTCGCCTGAACAACCTCATGGACAGAGGAGTCTGGTGGGCTACAGTCCATAGGGTAACAATGAGTGGGACATGCACGCATGCAACCAAGGCATCAGTTCCAAACGCAAATATATAAATCAAGTCATTTTCATTGGGAATATAGAAAGGTGTCTACATTTATCTACCAGAGTTCCTTTAGATTCCCAGATATATAAACCGTATATTTACCAGGCAAATACAAAGAATTTCACATGGTCATTGAGAGACAAAGAACAACAGAGAATAAGAGAGAGATATGCTTTCATTTATAATTCAATGACTACATTTGCAGTTGAACCAGGATTGTGTTTCATCTCTGCAAGGGAAAATTGTGATACTAATTAGGTCTGCTTTATTGCTGATATCTCAGTACTGGCAAGGCATTATATTATTTCCCAGTCATTGCTTCTGTTTGTCAGTGGAACTCTGGCTAGATTGTGGGCACCTAATTCCAAAGACCAGAATCAGCAGAAAGCTCCTCAGTATTCACTGCAATGAGAGCATCAGTATAATATCTCACCTGTAAGTGTAAATATACTTGTCAGCATAGGGTTCCAGATTCAGTTCTTGCATTGACTTCTTTACATAATTGTTAATTTTGGTCTCAGGAATCCCCCACAATCTGGCATACATGGTCATTATTTCTCGAGCAGTCATGTAATCCAGCAAGGCATCAAACTGTGGGCAGTAACCAACTTTTGATCTTACCTAAAATAAAAGAACAACAATGGACATAAGTCAACTATATCTCACTGAGTATATAGTATACACAAATAAGATAGAAGACCTGATGCTTTCCAGCTCATGCCTCTAAAAAGGTTATAACCCAGAGTTTTAGTAAATAATTTCTTTCCCAGTGATTACAGAGTTATTGCTGTTGTAAGCTATTGTCATGTATTAAAATTAAAACTATGACAGCTCTAAAAAGTAAAAGAGTTCTAAATTAATAGTGTGATGTCCACTGTTGATAACTGAATGGCTATTTTTGAACTTTGATATCTTATTTTCTCTAATAAATCTTTATTAGTTTAGTCCTAAGGGATTTCAGGATTTCATAATCAAAGACTGTCATAGAAGGAGAGCCTATGCAGTTATACCTAGGCTATGCTCAGTGATATCCTACTTTTTGGTAGTGAAGATAAATGGACTATAAGTGGGTTCCTCCATCTCTCTGTTATATGTAATATTACTTTGTGAGAATCATCTAAATTGCCAATGAGCAGAATTGGGATCCCAGCATATATTAGTCATGGGAGAAGTCTGGACATATTATAAAAAGTTTATAATATTCAGAGAAAATATCTGACAACATGGAATTAAATTAAAAATCAATAATAAAACAAATATTTTAGAAACTTTAATAGTTTTCATGTTTCAAAATGAATTTCTAAGACTACATCCTTAATTCATAGGCTGAAAAGCTTAATTTATCTTTACCAGGCCACAGGACTGGTAAAGGTGAGTTTTCATTCCAACCCCAAAGAAGGGCAATGCCAAAGAATGTTCAAACTACCACACAACTGCTCTCATCTCACATGCCAGCAAAGTTATGCTCAAAATTCAACATTACATAAACCAGAGGTTCAACCTGGGGAAAAGGTAGGGGAACCAGAGATCAGATTGCCAAAACTCGTTGGATCACAGAAAAAACAAGAGAGTTCCAGAAAAGCATCTACTTCTGCTTGATTGACTATGCCAAAGCCTTTGACTGTGTGGATCACAACAAACTGTGGAAAATTCTGAAAGAGATGGGAATACCAGACCACCTTATCTGCTTCCTGAGAAATCTGTATGCAGGTCAAGAAGCAATAGTTAGAACTGGACATGGAACAACAGACTGGTTCCAAATTGGGAAAGGAGTACATCAAGGCTGTATATTGTCACCCAGCTTGTTTAACTTATATGCAGCTTACATCATGCAAAATGCCAGGCTGGATGAAGTGCAAGCTGGAATCAAGATTGCCGGGAGACGTATCAATAACCTCAGATACACAGATCGCACCATCCTTATGTAAAAAGTGAAGGGGAGCTAAAGAGCCTCTTGATAAAAGTGAAAGAGGAGAGTGAAAAGCTGGCTTAAAGCTCAGCATGCAAAACACTAAGATCATGGCATCTGGTCCCACCACTATGGTAAACAGATGGGGAAACAATAGAAACAGTGACAGACTTTATTTTCTTGGGCTCCAAAATCACTGTAGATGGTGACTGCAGCAATGAAATCAAAAGACATTTGCTCCTTGGAAGAAAAACTATGACCAACCTAGATAGCATATTAAAAAGTAGAGACACTTTGCTGACAAAGATCTGTCTAGTCAAAGCTATGGTTTTTCCAGTAGTCATGTATGGATGTGAGTTGGACTGTAAAGAAAGCTGAGCGTCAAAGAATTGATATTTTTGAACTGTGGTGTTGGAGAAAACTCTTGAGTCCCTTGGACTGGAAAGAGATCAAACCAGTCAGTCCTAAGGAAATCAATCCTGAATATTCTTTGAAAGGACTGATGCTCAAGCTGAAGTTTCAATACTTCGGCCACCTGATGCGAAGAACCGACTCCTTGGAAAAGACCCTGATGATGGGAAAGATTGAAGGCAGGAGGAGAATGGGATGACAGAGGATCAGTTGGTTGGATAGCATCACCAACTCTATGGACATGAGTTCAAGCAAGCTCTGGGTGTTGGTGATGGACAGGGAAGCCTGGTGTGCTGCAGTCCATGGGGTTGCAAAGAGTTGGACACAACTGAGTCACTGAACTGAACTGAACTGTGAAAGCCTGGTGTTTCCCATTGGCCTTCCAGAAAGGCCTTTTCCCTTCATCTAGAGAAGGAGAGGTGAAGCTTTCCAACATGGATGGATTGATGTGTTAGTCCTTGTTGGGGAGGCCACCCAATTCTTTTGGAAAAGGAGGAAAAGACAAAGCTGTTCTTGGTTTACGAAGGAAGCCTATACAGGACCAGAAGGGTTGTTCCAAAAATCCTTTCACCACTCCCAAAACCTTCTCTGTTCATCTTTTGGAGCTTGTAAATACTAAACAAAGTGGAAACAAAGTCTTCCTAGGAAAAATTTGCCTGTATCTTTGAGATGCAGATACCTCTTGGGTCTTCCTTGCAACCTATCTTTGCTGTACAAATTTTAGAGAGGGTAAAGTAATTTAGAAAATGGCTTGTCCAAGGTAATTAGAAATTTCTTTTTCTGCAAATATAGTATTTAACCATCTAGCCAAGTGAGCCTGACATTTCATCTGTGAAATCCCCAGTTTTAATCCAATCTCTTGTAAACAGATGGGTTTTACATTGCTGTATCTGACTCAAAGCTGAAATCTTGAAGTAAGAACTGAGACCTCACTACTTGTGTGTGTGTATATATATACATACATATATATAAATATAAATAAATAATATTGCCATGGTTGACTTGTTAAAAGAGCTCTATTTAATTGCCTTAAATAACAATAATAAGCACTTATAAACCAAACAATTATAAACACAAGAAAAAGTTAAATGAGCTTCAGGTTCATGTGAACTGGATAATATTTAATATTAAATTAGTATCTGGTATTAATTTTTAAGTTTGTATTATCATAATACAAATGTGTATTAAGTCATCAACATATTAAGTATAATATTTCCATAGTGCCTAAGTTTAACATAAATAAGGTATTGCCTCTATTACAAATTTGTCAGTAAGAAATGTACCTCATTGTGGAAAAAACTTTAGGGAAACTAAGATGTGTTTTCAGTAGAAAAAGATGTGAAGAAAAAGAAAAACTGAAAAGAGTTATGCATGATCAGGATTTCCTAAGACTTGCATTTGACTTTTTGTCTCTGTTCAGGGAAAAGTTTTCTAAGTGATTTATATTTACTTTTGAGATCTCTGATTTCTTTAATTAGGAATAAATATTGTCCAAGTGCCTTTATCAATTTATCAGATGTTTAACCATGACTTAAGTCTATTGTCATTTGTAGATACTTCGTACCATGCCGCTATTACAGAAAAGGTTTCCCTATCATGGAGATTCACAGGAAGTCTATGGAAGCAACTACAACACTTCCACATCAAAATGATGGCTATGTGAGCCAAGAAAGTGGATTAGTCGACTTTCACTAGACCTGAAGTCTCAGTATATGCTCTTTGTAACACAGCAGCAAGCTAAGTGACACACCTACAAGTAGGTGGTGACCCAATTCAATGTAAAGAAACTTTTCCAGATATTCTACAACTTGAAAGTTAAAATTGTGCTGAAATAAGTTGTGATGAAAGGTTTGTGAAAAATGGACCCCAAAAAAGTTTTGTACATGATCAGTCAGGACTGACTAAGCCTAAAATGTTTTATCTGGATTACAAGTAGTTATACTAATCATTGTTTAAATTTCTTCCTTGTTTTCAAATTGTGCTTTGTGTCTCCTGCTGTTCTTTGTCATTGTCTGCATTACCTATATCCGGTTTAACTTATAACACTGTTGTCTCTTGTAGTAACTAATGTGTAATTAGGGCTCCAACCAAACTTCTCTGGCTAAATGTTTTGTGAAAATCATATTCATAACATAAAATAATAGCAGTAGTATGATTCTAGGTATGGGAAGAAGTAACAAGGGAAAATGTCCCATGGATTGTAGTTAGAATCCAGAGAATTTTAATTATTGATAGGGCCTGGCCCAAATCTTAACACCTCAAGTGGCATATCAAGAATGTTTGATTAAACTGGGATGAGCCTCCCAGAACCGTGGGACAAAAGTTGATCATGAAATGTCTCCCAGGTAATGGCTGTTCATGACAAAAAAAAAAAGGAAGACCTGAGGAATGGAATCAGTGATTGCAGCCCTTCAACATAGCTGATTGTCCCTTCCTTGTCTCAACACCTTCATTGGCTTATTGTGTGGTGAGTAGAGAGAACTTGGACTTGGTAACAAGACTACTGTGTTCCCTTCTCTGCCAGCTGAGAATTAACGCCATCTTTATATTTCTTCCACAAACAAAAACAAAAACCTGTAAACTGTGATGTTCTACACAGCAAGATTATCATTTAGCACAGAAGTAAAGAAAATTCAGAGAAGCAAAAACTAAAAGAATTCATCAATACTAAACCTACACTAGAAGAATGCTGAAAGGTTTTCTCTAAATGGAAGAGAAAAACCTATAGAAAAAGGAAAATTCCACTAGGAAAGGCACAAATAAAATATAGGTTAAAGATATTTAAATAAGCCAATACAGAGATTAAAACAAGGGACTAAATCTGGTAGATAGAGTACCTGAAGAACTATGGATGGAGGTTCGTAACATTATACAGGAGGTGATGACCAAAATCATCCTCAAGAAAAAGAAAGGCAAGAAGACAAAGTGATATATAAGGAGGGCTTACAAATAGCTGAAAAAAGAAGCAAAAAGGCAAAGGAGAAAGAAAAAGATATGTCCAATTGAATGCGGATTTCCAAAGAATAGCAAGCAGAGATAAGAAAGCTTTATTAAATGAACAATGAAAAGAAACAGAGGAAAAAATAGAATGGGAAAGACTAGAAGTCACTTTAAGAAAATTAGAAACACCAAGGGGATATTTCATGCAAAGATAAGCACAATAAAGGACAAAAACAGCAAGGATGTAACAGAAGCAGAAGAGATCAAGAAATGGTGGCAAGAATACACAGAAGAACTGTACAATAACAGCTCTTAACTACCCACATAACCACAATGGTGTGGTCACTCACATCAAGTCAGACATCCTGGAGTGTGAAGGCAAGTGCCTTAGGAAATATTACTATGGACAAAGCTAGTGGAGGTGATGGAATTCCAGATCAGTTATTTCAAATCGTAAAAGATGATGCTGTTTGCACTCATTATGGCAGCAAACTTGGAAAACTCTGCATTGGCCACAAGGAAGGGAAAAGGTCAGTTTTCATTCTAATACCAAAGAAAGGCAATGCCAAAGGATGTTTCACATACTAGCAATATTATGCTTAAAACCTATCAAGCTCAGCTGCAGTAGTACACGAACAGAGAAATTCCTGATGTACAAGCTGGATTTAGAAAAGGCAGAGGAACCAGAGATCAAATTGCCAACATCCATTGTATCATTGAAAAAGCAAGGGGATTAAAAAAAAATCTACTTTTGCTTCATTGACTACACTAATGCCTTTGACTGTGTAGATCACAACAAACTACAGAATATTCTTAAAGAGGTAGGAGTACCAGTATATTACCTGCCTCCTCAGAAATCTGTATGCAAGACAATAAGCAACAGCTAAAACTGGACATAGAACAAAGGACTGGTTCAAAATTGGGAAAGGAGTACATCAAGACTGTGTATTGTCACCCACCCTGTTTATTTAACTTATATGCAGAGTACATCATGCAAAATGCTGGGTTGGATGATGCACAAGCTGGAATCAAGATTGCCAGGAGAAATGTCAATAACCTCAGATATGCAGATGACACCACCCTTATGTCAGAAAGCTACGAAGAACTGAAGAGCCTCTTGATGAAAGTGAAAAAGGAGAGTGAAAATGCTGGCTTAAAACTCAACATTCAGAAAACTGAGATCTTGGCATCCAGTCTCATCACTATGGCAAATAGATGGGAAAACAATGGAAACAGTGACAGACTTTATTTTCTTGGGTTCCAAAATCACTGTAGATGGTGACTGCAGGCATGAAATTAGAAGATGCTTGCTCCTTGGAAGAAAAACTATGACCAACCTAGACAGCTTATTAAAAAGCAGAGACATTACTTTGCCAACAAAAGGCCGTCTAGTCAAACCGATGGTTTTTCCAGTAGTCATGTATGGATGGGAGAGTTGCACTATAAAGAAAGCTGAGCACTGAAGGATTGATGATTTTGAACTGTGATATTGGAGAAAACTCTTGAGAATCCTTTGGACTGCAAGGAGATCCAACCAGTCAATCCTAAAGGAAATCAGTCCTGAATATTCATTGGGAAGAGTGATACTGAAGCTGAAACTCCAATACTTTGGCCACCTTTTGTAAAGAACTGACTCATTGGAAAAGACCCTGATGCTGGGAAAGATTGAAGGTAGGAGAAGGAGGGGACAACAGAGGATGAGATGGTTGGATGGCATCACCAAATCAATGGACAAGAGTTTGAGCAAGCTCTGGGAGTTGGTGATGGACAGGAAAGCCTGTCATGTTGCAGTCAATGGGGTCACAAAGAGTCGGACATGACTGAGTGACTGAACTGAACTGAACTGATGTTTTCATTTTAGTCAATGTATACCCTTGAATCTACAGTAAGTTTCTTGTAAATAGCATATAGTTGGATCTTTGTTATTCATCTATTTAGTCCCTCTGTTTCTTTTTTATTTTCTGAGTATAATGAATTTAATCCATTTAGATTAACACTTCATTTTAAGTGTTTTATTTAATCTTATAGTTCCTTTGTTCCTCTTTTTCTCTCTTGCTGTCTTCCTTTTTGTTTTGTTTTGCCTTTTAATAGATTTTGACTCATTTCTCCTTTTACGAGTGAAACATCTAAAGATATTTCTTTGTAGTTACCAAGAGGCTTTTTAAAGCTAATATCAACTTAAGTTTATTAGCATGCAATAACACTCCACTTCTACCTCTTATCTCTCCATCCTTGCCAGGGATTCTTAGATCCTCCTAAACTTCTGTACTTGTCTAAACCATTGTGTGTGTTAGTGGCCTTAGGAGATTAAGGTGTGACAAGTCCGGCAGTGCCCTGAAGGCTGAGGAAATGATCACTTGCCTATTCGGACTCCTAGAGGGCTATTAGTTCTTATGCACTTGTTGAAACTGCCTTTTCCCTCTCCACATTCCAGAGGGGTTCATGAATGCCACATCCTGTTTGCCCTCAGAGCTAGGTGGTTTGAGAAACAGTCTTTTGGATTGTAGACAAAAAGTTGAGGAGCTAAATGTGTGTGTGAAGCTGGGAGTTGGGAGTTCCATTCTGATTGTAATGCACTGTTTTGTGGGTGGGTTTTAAGGTGTAAGTATTTCTCAGCTTATCCTACCCATCTTAATGTGGATATTTTCTCAGTTGTGTGATATGTAGGAGTCTTTCAATTAGTTCTAGATTCATCTCAGAGGGAATGGATCCCTGTTTAACTGTTTATTTGATGCATCCAAGGAGGGAAAGTCAAGGGTCTCCTATTTTACCATCTTGCTCTCCGGTAGTTTTAAAGAAAATTAAAGACACTCTTAGATTCTCATGGTAAGGCTGCTCTAATTGCCTCACCATCTCTGACCAAAATTCTCATTTCTCTCTAGAAGCCATGGACTAAGTCAGCAGTAGCGATGTCAATGCCTACCATGATTCATGTCTATCATTTCCCACAAGTTGCTTCTGACCTTCACCCACAAATCATGTTTCTCACACCTCAAACAGTAATGATGTCTTACCTTTAGGATATTTTTGGTGATGCTGAGGCGCTCAACGAACACATCCCCAGAGGAAGCAACCTCCTCTCCTGTCAAAATTTGGAAGGTAGTAGTTTTCCCAGCTCCATTTAATCCAAGCAACCCAAAGCATTCCTGCTTTTGGATTGCGACAGAGATATTTCTCACAGCTAAAACAACCGGAGTTGTAAAATACACCTTAAAAAATACAGAAAACATAATATAGTAAAGAATACTTACAGGTAGCATACAAACAATACTTCAGACTCCCATGGACCACCTCAGATAGTTTCACAAGAGTTCTATTCTCTTAAGAGAATACACATAGATTCCAAGAACCACAGTAAACCCTTGACATTAATGATATACTCTTTAATAGAAATTAAACCATCATAAGTTGTACATTGAATAATATTACCTTTGTGAGTTCCTTAATAAGCACTATAGAATTCAGTGACATCTGAGGGTGTTCCAGGATTCTATTTCTTTCATTTTGTACATCTTCATCTTCAGATTCCCCAGATAATTCCTTGGACACTCTATCCTATATTTTAAAAATAAGACCATAGATATGGATGCACTTTAGACATCTGGTCTACACTGGCTGGCTGCAGGAAGGCTAAACTGGGATAATCTCAAAAATGTCAAAACAGAAGTTTTGAATCATTTCCAAATGAGTTTCTACATATCAACTCAGCTCTCAAATATTTCCTATATCCAAAGTTTAAAACCTATACCATGAGCAAGTAGCATGTTCGCAACAAAATGGACACTTCACAAAAAACTGCAATCACAACAAAACTATTATAACTAAAAGTTATTTTTAAATAATTTACTTTTATTAAATATAAAGTTATTTTTAATAATAAATATATACTTTATAAGATATCAGAAGAGTTGAGAGCAGGGAAAGAGTAACACTTTTCTTTCAGAGAAGAAGAGTGGAATCCAAGGACAGACTCACATAAGAAATGCTTAAGATGAATTTAAATAAAATAGGAGCTCATCAGGCAACTTATAATGGGAAAGAATAGGTAAGACATCCCACAGAGTGAAAATAACATGAAAGAATACTCTATGACTTGTATGTCATTTTTATTTTGAAAGAATTTAGATGTACAGAAGAGCTATAAAAACAGGACAGCTCTACTATACATTTTAACTTTGCCTGATGACATCATATAGTAATGATACATTGATCAAAACTAAGAAATTAACATTGGTTCAGTTCTATTAACTACAGATCTTACTAACGTTTAGTGCAAAATATTTTGAATGCTTTAACACTATTTTTAGTATAAGCTATTTATTTAAGCATAGTATATATCTTTGTTGCTGCTATTCCATCACTAAGTCATGTTCAACATTTTGTGACCTCATGAATGGCAGCACACCAGGCTTCCCTGTCCTTCAATATTTAACTTAGTTTGTTCAGACTCATGTCCGTTGAGTGAGTGATTCCATCCAACTACTTCATCTTCTGTTGCCTGCCTCCCTTCCTGACTTTAATATTTCCCAGCATCAGGGTATTTTCCAATGAACTGGCTCTTCACATCAGGTAGCCAAAGTATTGGAGCTTCAGCTTCAGCATTGGTTCTTCCAGTGAATTTTCAGGATTGATTTGTTTAGGATTAACTGGTTTGATCTCCTTGCTGTCCAAGGGACCTTCAAGTGTCTTCTCCAGCACCACAGTTCAAAAGCATCAGTTCTTTGGTGCTCAGCTTTCCTTTCTTTATGGTTCAGCTTTCACATCTGTACACGACTACTGGAAAAACCGTAACCTTGACTACATGGACCTTTATAGGCAAAGTGATGTCTCTGCTTTTCAATATGCTGTCTAGGTTTGTCATAGCTTTTCTTTCAAGGAGCAAGTGTCCTTTCATTTCATGGCTGCATTCACTGTTTGCAGTGATTTTGGAGACTAAGAAAATGAAGTCTGTCACTGTTTCCATTGTTTCCCCATCTATTTGCCATGATGTGATGAGACCAGATGCCATGATATCAGTTTTTTGAATGTTGAGATTTAAGCTAGCTTTTAATGTTAAAAAGTTAGTTCCTCTTCACTTTCTGTCATTAGAATGGTATCATTTGCATATCTGAGGTTGTTGATGTTTCTCCTGGCAATCTTGATTCCAGCTTGTGATTCTAGCCTGATATTTCACATGATGCACTCTGCATATAAGCTAAATAAGCAGGGTGACAATATATAGCCTTGATGTACTCCTTTCTTAATGTTGAACCAATCTATTTTTCCATAGTTTGCTGTGATTCACATAGTCCAAGGCTTTAGCATAGACAATGAAGCAGAAGTAGATGTTTTTATGGAATTCTCTTGCTTTTTCTATGATCCAGTGGATTTTGGCAATTTGGTCTCTGGTTCTTCTGCCTTTTCTAAATTCAATCTGCACATCTAGAAGTTCTTGGCTAAAATAGTATCGAAGCCTAGCTTGAATTATTTTGAGCATAATGTTAATAGCATGTGAAATTAATGCACTTGTGTGATACTTTAAACATTCTTTGGCATTTCCCTTATTGGGAGTTGGAATGAAAATTGACCTTTTTCAGTCATCAAAGTGTTCCAAATTTGCTGATATATTGCTGAAACTTTAACAGTGTCATCTTTTAGGATTTGAAATAGCTCAGCTGGAATTCCATCACTTCCATTAGCTTTGTTACTAGTAATTCTTCCTCGGGCCAACTGACTTCACACTCTAGGAAATCTGACTCTAAGTGAGTGATCACATCATAGTTGTTACGTGGGTCATGAGGACCTTCTTTTGTACAGTTCTTCGATGTATTCTTGCAATCTCTTCTTAATCTCTTCTATTTCTGTTAGGTCCTTACTGTTTCTGTCCTGTACTGTGCCAGTCCTTCCGTGCAATGTTCCCTTGGTATCTTTAATTTTCTTGAAGAGATCTCTAGTCTTTCCTATTCAATTGTTTTCCTTTATTTCTTTACTTTGTTTACTTAAGAAGGCTTTATCTCTCCTTGCTATTCTTTGGAACTCTGCATTCAAATGGTATATCTTTCCCTTTCGCTTCACTTCTTTTCTCAGCTATTTGTGAGGCCTCCTTATGGAACCATTTTGCCTTGTTGAATTTCTTTTTCTTGGGGCAGGTTTTGATCATTGCCTCCTGTGCAATGTTACAAACTTCTGTCCATAGCTCTTCAGGCACTTTGTCTATCAGATCTAATCCCTTGAATCTGTTTGTCACTTCCACTGTATAATTGTTAGGGATTTGATTTAGACCATACGTGAATGGCCGAGCGGTTTTCCCTACTTTCTTCAATGTAAGTCTGAATTTTGCAATAAGGAGTTCAAGATCTGAGCCATTGTCAGATCCTGGTCTTGTTTTAGTTGACTGTATAGAGCTTAGAAAAGATAGCTATGCATAATTCCACCACGCACACCTAACACTTCAATGTATTTCCTGTCCATAGTTCTTCAGGCACTCTATCAGATCTAATCCCTTGAATCTATTTGTCACTTACATTGTATAATTGTAAGGAATTTAGTTTAGGTCATACCTGAAAGGCCTTGTGGCTTTCCCTACTTTCTTTAATTTAGTGTGAACTTTCTAATAAAGAGTTCATGATCTGAGCCATAGTCTGCTCCCGGTCTTGTTTTTGCTGACTGTGTAGAGCTTCTCCATCTTTGGCTGCAAAGAATGAAATCAATCTGATTTCAGTATTGACCAGATGGGTGATGTCCACATGTGGTTGTTTCTTGTGTTGTTGGAAGAGAATGCTTGATATGACCAGTGCGCTCTCTTGGCAAAACTCTGATAGCCTTTTCCCTGCTTTGTTTTGTACTCCAAGGCCAAACTTGCCTGTTGTTTAAGTACTGTGTTGGCCAAAAATTTCATTCATGTTTTTCTATAAGATGCTATGGGAAAACCCAAAGGAACATTTTTGGCCAACCCAATACAATGTTTTCTCATTGATTTTCTTTCTGGATGGTCTGTCTATTAAAACAAGTTGGATGTTAAAGTCCTCTTCTAGTTTTTTACAACTGGCACTATCTTGCTTTATACCTATATTTCTTTGTTAGGTACATAGTGTATTTGCAAATGTTATATCTTTCTTATTGTATTGATCACTCTATAATTATGCAATGACCTTTTCATCTCAGTACAGTGTTTGTTTTAAAGTAAATTTTTAAAAAATAAAATCGTTGCTACCACAGCTTTCTTTTCATTTGTGTGGAATGTCTTTTCCATCAATTCTCTCTCAGTATATATATGTCTTTATCTCCGAAGTAAGTCTTTGAAGGTTGCATATACATTGGTTTTTTAAAAAAAAAAATCCAGTCAACTACTCTATGTCTTTTGATTGGAATATTTATTCCATTTACATTCAAAGTAATTATTGATAGTATTTACTTATTGCTGTTTTTTTGTTGTTTTCTGTTTAGTTCTCTGATTCTTTCTTGTTCTCTATCCTTATAATTTGATGACTTTCTTTAGTGCTATGTTTATATTTCTTCTTTTTAAATTTTGTGCATCTATTACAGCTTTTTTGTTTGTGTTTACCATGAGGTTTGTATGTAACAACCTATGTATATAGCAGCCTAAGTTGATGATAACTTGAGTTCAAACATGTTCTAAAAGTACAGTCATGCCCCACGTTCTATGTTTTTGATATCACATTTTGCATCTTTTAATTTTGTATATTGCATAATTAATTGTTTTAGATACCATTTTAATACTTTTGTCTTTTAACATTCATACTATTGTTATAGGTGGTTGATCCACTGTCTTTACTATATGTTTTCTCTTATTAGTGACATTTTTCCTTTCATAATTTTCCTTTTCTAGTTATGGCATTTTCTGTTTTTTCTGCCTGAAAAAGTCTCTTTACTATTTCTTGTAAGGCTAGTTTAGTGGTGATAAACTCCTTTAACTTTTGCTTCTTTGGGAAACTCTCTGTTTGAATTCTGAATATATCCTTGCCAGGTAGAGTATTATTGGTTAATTTTTTTTCTTTCAGTACTTTGAATATATGGTATCAGTCTCTACCTACCTATAAAGATTCTGCTGAAAAATCAGTTGATAATCTTATGGTGATTCCCTTGTATGTAACTAGTCTTTTTTTCCCTTGCTGCTTTTAAGACTCCTTAGTTTTAATTTTTGTTATTTTAAGTAAAATGTATTTTGCATGAATGTCTTTTGGTTCATCTTGTTTGGGACTCTGTGATTCTTGCATTTGGATTTCTGTTTCCTTCAACAATTTAGAAACATTTTCAGCCATTATTTCTTCAGATAGAGTTTCTGCCCCCTAATTCTCCTCCTGCAATCCCTATAATGCAAGTATTATTATGCTTAATGTTTTCTCAGAGGTCCCTTAAACTGTCCTCATTTTTTAAAAATTCTTTTTTCTTTTTTGCTATTCCAATTGGGTGATTTCTGCTACCCTGTCTTCTAGATTGCTGGTCCATTCTTCTGTATCCTCTAATGTGCTGTTAAATTACTCAAGTGTATTTTCATTTGTTACTGTATTCTGAAGCTCTGACTGCTTCTTTTTTTATAACTCTTTGTTGAAGTTTACTGGTTTCATTCATTCTTCTGAGTTTGGTGAGGATTTTTATGACTATTTCTTCGAATTCTTTATCTAATTGTTTATTTTTGTTTCATCTAGTCCTTTTTATGAGGTTTTGTCTCACTCTTCTATTACTTTTGTTTAATGAGATTTTGTCATGTTGTCTCTGTCCTTTGCCTCACTCTCTGTTTGTTTCTATGTATTGGGTATATCAGATATAGCTCTAGGTCTTGAGAGAGTGGCGTTACGTAGGCCACTGGTGTACAGTGAATCCCGGTGGAACAACTCCCCCTGGCCATCAGAGCCAGGTGCTCTAGGGGTATGTTTATGCGTACCTGTGTGCCTCCCTGTCACGATTGGGCCACAATTCCTGCAGGCATGCTGCTTGGCTTGGTGCAGTGCAGACTGGTTGGTCACAACTACTGTAGGTGTGCCCGTGGGCAGGATTGCCCCTCCGTATGGCTTGTTGTGAGGCCCAGCTGTGACCACTGTAGATGTGCTGATGTGTAGGGCTGGTCTCCAGGAAAGGGAGATGATTTGGAGTGGTGCCAGGTGGGGTGGAGTGAGAGCCACTTTGAGGGCTGAGCAGGGGAACTGGGTTGGGCGGGGCTGGCACTTAGCATAAGGCTGGGGTGTGGCGCACAATGTTAGTTATACATCTGGAGAATTACAGAGATGATCCCCACCAACAGTGGATCAGCTAGGTAGAAGGAGACTAAAAATATATGCCATCCACTAGCACTTCTTTTCTTTGAGATAGTTCCACCAGATCCTACCCTTCGGGCATATGCCCTAAAAATAATCAATTAATTTCCTTCTTATATGATCCAGGTGCTTTGCAAATCCTTATTGATGGGACATGGAGAAATTTGAGATTGTATACAAGCTCTTCACAAGTGGAGTTTTGATTTCCCACAGCCAACTGGTTCTCCTGGTTATAAACCCCACCAGTTCTCAAAGCCAGATATTATGGGGACTTATCTTCCCAGGGCAGGTCTTTTGGGCTGGGGAGCCTGATGTGGAGCTTGAACCCCTCCCTCATTAAATATTACTTCTTGGGGTAATATTCTTCCTATGGGTTTGGGCTAGCCCGCATGTCTGCCCCTCCTACCCATCTTGATGTGGCCTTTATATATCCTAAACTATGAATTTTGTTCTGCTAGTCTTTTAGGTTACTACTGGAGACAGCTGTAGTTGTAGTTTTGGTATTTCTCTGGGAACAAGTAAACTCCTATTCTGCTGTCTTTATCTGACTCCTGGAGATACTGCCAGATAATTTTCTAATGGAGTATCAGTTTATATTCCCAACACCAATGTTTGATGGTTCCAGTTGTACTGTTTCTTCAACACTTAGCATATTTATGTGTATATTGTGTTATCTCTCAGTGGCATTCTTTGCACTTATCAATGACTGTTGATGTTGTTCATTTACATATGCTTACTGGATATTTGTATGTTCCTTTTTGTAAAGTCAGTGTTCAAGTCTTTTGCTCATTTTAAAATTGGATTTTCTGCCAATTTTATTAGTGATTTTCAATTCAAAATATTTTTCCTCTGTATGACTTGCCTTTTGACTCATTTAATATCTTTTGATGATTATGCCTTCACTATCATAGTTATATTTGCTATGTTTTTGTTCTGAAAGCTTTATTGCTTTATCTTTCACACTTAGATGTAGAAAAGCTGTAAACTAAAACCAACTTGTATGAAGTAAGACGGGAATCAAAGTTCATTATGTGCTTATGGAAATCCATTTGAATTGGTATCTTTGAGATAAATATCCTCTCTTCACTGCCTTTTGTGTCAATGCCACCATATTTGTGCATTTATTTCTAGACATTTTATTTCATTGTTCTCAAACTTTAGCATGCACAGAATTACTTGAGCGGCTTGTTAAAGCAAGAATAATGGGTTCCAACCCCAAATCTTCTGGTTCAGTAGGTCAGGGATGGGGCCTGAAAAGTTGCATTTCTAAAAATCTGAGGTAATGCAGATAACCATACTTTAATAAAAAATTATTCTGTTACATTGCTCTATTTCTCTGCCTTAATTACTATAGTTTAAAAAACACATATATGGTAGTATATGTTTACCATATTTGTTCTTTTCAATATCTCCTTGGAGATTCTTCATACTTTATATTTCTGTGTACATTTTTAAATCACTTTACCTTTCCATATAAACTTTAGAATCAACTGATCAGATGATCATTTTACACACACACATGCACACACACATACACACACAGGATTTTGATTGGGATTGAATTAAATCTTTAGATAAATTTAGGGAAAATTGTCGTTTCCCCGTGATTGGGTTTTCCAAAGCAAGAACATGGTATATTTCTTCATTTATATAGGTCTTCTTTAATATTTAAATTGTTTTTTTTGCACTATTCCATGAAAATGTCTTACATAACTTCTGTTAGATTTATTCCTGGGTATTTTTTTAAAATTCAAATAATACAATTTGAATGTTTTTATGCTATTCAAATTACGTAATTTTATATTTAACTTTTTGTTTGTGACTTATATTGAGATATACAACTGATTTTTCTATATAGACTTTGCATTTAGCAGTAAAACTGAGACCAAAATTTTATACTTTAAGAAAGAGTCCAGGTGATTTTGACAAATACCAACATTTGAAAACAACTGCAATAGGGATGTGCTATTAAATATACATTCTGTAGGCCAACAGAATCAATATCACTTGGGAGTTTATTAGAACTACCCAGGGGTCAAGTTAGGGTGAATGAGCAATTTGGGGAGGGAATGGTTTTCTGACACAGGAGATGTTCAAGGGAAAGCTTTCTATTATGATCAAAATATTTTACAGTATCATATTCTGATTGGTAGAGGTCATAATGTTTAGAAACCAAAATTCAAATTATGATAAACATCTTTCATTCATATTGATCCAAGGCAACATGGACTGATTTATACTCCTGTAACTTAGTAATGAAGTTAGGCATGTAGAGATATGCTTTTGGTCTTAGAAATATCTCTGATTCAATAAGATACTTACCTTATTGAATTTTTTGAAGATACCAAACAAAATGTAACGAAACACAAAAGTTTTCACTTTCCACAAGGTGGTCTCCAGAAGGAATATCAAGAGGAAAAAAAGAAGTCCTGTGATAGCCATTGCAATTAAATATCTTCCAACTGCATCACGTTCCAAGGTATATATACTACGTTCGATTACTGATGAAAACAACAAATAAAATATGGACTTACTTTAAAAGTTAACTCAATAAGCAAACTTTAAAAAGTCAACAAATAGGAAGTACTAAGTAATGGTTATCAAATAAGCTCAAAATTCATGTATTTAATTGTATGTTTAAATAACTTTGTATGCCATGCAAAATATTTTCAAAATCCTTTACAGTCCAAAATCTATACAGTCCATGGAATTCTCCAGGCCAGATTAGTGGAGTGGGTAGCCTTTCCCTTCTCCAGGGCATCTTCCCAACCCAGGGATTGAATCTGGGTCTCCTGCATTGCAGGCAGATTCTTTACTAGCTGAGCCCTCAAAATCCATTAATGGAGGCAAAACTTTTAATTCTATGAGCTTTGTCTTGCTCCCCATTCCCAACATAGATAGTCAGAATCATTGGGTGAATGCTCACTCACACTAACCAGGGTACTGTGTAGTAGCAGAGACTTTCCTTGCCCTCAAATATTATTTTCTCTGAAAATACTTTAAATAGAGGTTTTGAAAACTGGAACAGGAGCATAAGAATCACCTAGTAGTGTGCTACATATACAAACCTATAAGAGTTAAAGGTTAAAGTTTAAAAGTTAGTTATAGCTTAACATTTAAACTTAAGTTGTAAATGCCTAAGTGCTGGTACTTTTCCAAGTACTTATGAGAAAACTTTATAATTACAAGGTTTGAATTCATGATGGTGAAAGCAGTAGATTCATAAAAGCTGTAAAAATCAAATTTCTTTTTTACTTTAAAAAAAACTTCTTATTAAAATATAATATACATACATGGAAATCCACCTAAGTATAGGACTCAATGAATTTTTAGAAACTGAAAATATCTATATAACAAGCAATGTTTTCCACCCAGTTTTAAACTTCAATTGCATCATATTTTTTCTTTTCTCTTTTATTTTCTTCCTTTCTTTCACTCTTTCCTTCTAGTTTATAATTATGCATATGTGTTGAGTCATCTCAGTCATGCCTGACTCTTTGTAACCTTGTGGAGTAGAGCCCGCCAAGCTCCTCTGTCCATGAAGATTCTCCAGGCTAGAATACTGGAGTGGGTTGCCATGTCTTCACCCAGGAGATCTTCCTGACTCAGGGATCAGACCTGAGTCTTTTATGTCTCATGCATTGGCAGGTGGGTTCTTTATCACTAGCGCCAAGTGGGAAGCCCATTAATCACTGGATGTACTTTTTGTAGTTATTACTTGAGACATTACATTATGCATACATAACTTACAGAATCATGATGTTCTTCCTTTTACCAGCCTGAGTGAAGTGTAAAAAACTTTTCCATTATTTATATCTCTTTAACATCCCCACTTATTACTGTCTTAAATATCCCCACTATATACACTGAGAACATTATCATACACTGTTACCACTTTTGCTTTAACCACCAAACCTGAGAAAACTCAAGAGGAGAAAGTATATAGTGTCCACCTATATTTTTATCTTTTTCATTATTTTTTCTTGATGCTTAAAATTCTTTCTTCAATCATTTACATTTATAGAATCTCTAGAGCCATTCTTCCAGGACTTCTAGAGTTGACAAATTTATGTAGATATTCATCATCTGAAAATGTTTTGATTTCCCCTTCATTTTTGAAAGTTATTTCCTATCTATATGAAGTTTTGAGTAGATAGTTTTATATTTACTTGAAAATAATGTGCTGCTTCTTTTGGTGTTTATGCTTTCTGATGAGAAATCTATAAATTAGAGGTATTGTTTTGCCATTATGGATAAGGTATCATTTTTTTCTGTAGCTGCTTTTCTTTAATTTTCAAAGTTTAATTATGATATCACTTGACATGAATTTTTTCAGTCTTTTTAGAATTGAGATATAATTAATATATAACATTAGTTTCAGGTATATAACATAATAATCTGATATTTGTATATGTTGAGAAATGACTACCACAATAAGTCTTATTAACATCCATCACCACACATACTTGTGCTTTTTTGTGTGTGATGAGAACTTTCAATTATACAATTCAGTATAAATATCTATTGTCACCATTCTGTATATTACATCCCCATGAGTTACTTCTTTTTATAACTGGAAGTGAAGTGAAGTGAAGTTGCTCAGTTGTGTCCGACTCTTTGTGACCTCGTGGACTGTAGCCTACCAGGTTCCTCTGCCCATGGGATTTTCCAGGCAAGAATACTGGAGTGGGTTGCCATTTCCTTCTCCAGGAGATCTTCCCAGCCCAGGGATTGAACCCAGGTCTCCTGCATTGTAGGCAGATGCTTTATCGTCTGAGCCACCAGGGAAATCTCTCTTATAACTGGAAGTTTGTACCTTTTAAATCCCTTCTCCCATTTTGCCCAACCTCACATCCCCTGCCTCTTGCAACAGTTTGTTATCCATGAGTTTCTCGTAAAGATTCCACTTGTAAGTGAAATAATATGATATTCATCTCTCTCTATTTGACTTATTTCACTAGGCATAATGCTCTCAAGGTATATCTGTAACGTCTCAAATGGCAAGATTTCCTCTTAATTTATGGAAAAATAATATTCCATTACATATACACCCCATTTTCTTTATCCATTCATCCATGGCTATCATTTCTCATGAGAAAAATGCACTATGCATATGAGTGGTGAATCTGAGCTCTAACTTGTACAAGTTGTATAACAGAATAAGTTATTAAATTTTGTATAAGCTTTGGTTCAAAGAGAGAATAGCACAAAACTTGAATAATTCTGAATATTCAAAATAATGTAGTCATTCACATGCAATAATTGACTAGTTTTAACTCTGATAAGCCTTGGGTAGCCCCAGATACTTACCTGCTTTACTACAATTCATCATGGGAGGAGCATATTGCCGTGAGGTACATGCAAATTTTGTGTACTGGATATCATAATGCCGGCTGATGCTCATCCCAAAATTATGTATGGGTAACACCATCATTGCTTTAAGCAGGCGGCTTTTAGAAGCAGCTTCTTCACCTGTGTTTAAAAAGATAACAACATTAGCATTATTTATATGAAATGAACTGTCCCAGGAAAGCAAAATCTCCCTAAGTTGATCAAACTAAACTGAGAAAATTACAAAGCCATAATATTATCCTTGTAAATCTCTTGCCACTATGTGTACTGTCTCTGATGTCTTTTAGTGTAGTTTGTGTTGATAATTACAAAACTGGAAAATACTTTTGGGAAAGTTGACGTCCATATTCTCTCTCTTCTTGTGACTTGATGTGAACAGTAAACTCATATTGATTATTTCTCATATATCTTATCCTATGTGATCAATAAAAATAGTCATAATGAGAAATTAGCCTCGTATTCAACAGTGAGAAAGAGATAAAGGAACATTTTAAGAGTTGAAAGGAAGTATATTTTCAAAGAACCAAACTTAAAGCTAACTGTGCATCCATGCTTGGTTGCTCAATCATGTCCAACTCTTTTTGATCCTGAGGACTGGAGCCCACCAGGCTCCTCTGTCCATGGGGATTCTCCAGGCAAGAATACTGGAGTGGGTAGGCATGCCTTTCTCCAGGGCATCTTCCCAATCCAGGGATTGAGCCCAGATCTCTTGCAGTTGCAGGCAGATTCTTTATTGACTGAGCCATCAGGGAAGCCCAAGAATACTGGAGTGGGTAGCCTATCCTTCTCCAGGGGATCTTCCTGACCCAGGAATCAAACTGGGGTCTCCTGCATTACAGGCGGCTGGGAAACCCATATGTATAATAGCTGATGAACTACATGAGTAAATATAAAAGTAGTTATAGGTTAAGATATTAATACTTCAAGATTGAGTTCAGATAATTGGCAATAATGACAAAATATGTCTGAGCAAAAAAATATTTGTAAGATACTGACAAAAGAGAAGTGATGAGCAAAGATGATAGAGGATAAATGAAGTTCTTAGGCTGTAAATTTTCCAAGTGGTTAAGTCACACCAAGTGACTTAAGTCACAATATGTTCAAAGAGGACAAAAATTAGTTTAGACCCACATAATAGGATAGCCAGAAATAATAATTCTGGACATTGATTGGCCACTTCAGTATTGAAAAAAGGGAAATTGTTAGTCACTCAGTAGTGTCTGACTCTCTGCAATCCCATGGAATATAGCCTTCCAGGTTTCTCTGTCCATGAAATTCTTCAAGCAAGAAAGCATGCTAAAAGTAGGAAGTGTCATTTCATCTCCTTGGTTACGTTTACTCCTTATAATTTCTTAATGTGATTTTAAACAAGATACTCTGAATACTATAAAACATTGATAAAGGGAATAAAAAATTATTTAAAGAAATGAAAAGACATCCCCTGCTCTGGGATTAGAATAATTAATATTATTAATATAGTTATACTACCCAAAGCAATCTATACATTATTAGTGCAATCCCTATCAAATGTCAGTTTTCACCAAACTAAAACAAATAGTTCTAAAATTCATATGGAACCAATAAAGATCCCAAGTTGCCTAACCAATTTTGAGATAAAAGAATAAATCTGGAGATATAACCCTCCCAGACTTCAGACTATACCACAAAATTACACTAATCAAAACAGTGTGGTATTGGCACAAAAACAGGCAAGAAGCCCAGAAATAAGCGCATGCACATACAGTGAATTAATCTGCAACAAAGGAGGCAAGAATCAACAAAAGAGAAAAGATAGTTTCTTCAACAAGTAGTACTGAGAAAACTGGACAGCCACAAATTAAACATTGAGGTTAAAACATTCCCTCATACAATATACTGAAATAAAACCCCAAATGATTTAAAGACCTAAATGCAAGATCTGAAACCATAAAACTCTTAGAGGAGAACATGGGCAGAACATTATGACATGAATCACTGTGGTACTTTCTTGGATCAGACACCTGAGGCATAGTAAATAAAAAAAATAAATAAGATCTAGTTAAACTTAAAATATTTTGCACAGAAAAGGAAACCATCAACAAAGCGAAAATGCAGCTTATGGAATGGGAGAAAATATTTACAAATGATGTGACGGACAAGGGGTTAATATCCAAAATATACAAACAGCTCATTCAACTCAGTATTTCCCAAAACAAGCAAATCAGTTTAAAAAAATGGGCAGGATATCTGAAAAGACATTTCTCTAAAGAAGACATACAGATGGTAACAGACACTTGAAAAGATGCTCGACGTTGCTAATAACTAGAGAAATTCAAACCTAAACAACAACGAGATGTCACCTCACATGGGTCAGAAGGCTGTCATCAAGGTCTACAAATAATAAATGGTGTTGATAATATGGAAGAAGGGAACCCTTGAACCCTGTTGGAGGGAATGTAAATTGGTGCAGTCACTGTGGAAAACAGTGTAGAAGTTCCTCAAGAAACTTCAAATGGAACTATTGTATGATCCAGTAATTCCTCTTTCTGGTATATATTCGGAAAAAAAAGAAAACGCTAATTCAAAAAGATGCATGAACCCCAACATTCAAGACAACAGTAGTTACAGTAACCAATATATAGAGGCAACCCAAACACCCACCAACAGAGGAATTGTTATATATCTCAGTCATAAAAGGAATGGAATTCTGCCATTTGCAGCAACGTGAATGGACCTTGATAATATTATGTTAGTGAAATGTCAGAGAAAAACAAATACTACAGTATATATCTCATATGTGGAATTTGAAAAATAACACAAATTAATGTATATGCAAAAGAGAAGCAGATTCACGGATACAGAAAACAAACTTGTACTTACCAAAGTGCAGAAGGAAAAGGGGAGAGACAAACGAAGTTTCCAGTATTAACAAATACCAAACTACTACATATATAAGAGACGAGACATTCTCATTCTCCAGAGCACAGAGAATTATACCCATTATCTTCTAATAGCCTATAATGGAGTATGATCTGCAAAAATACTGAATCACTATGCTGTTCACCTGTAACCAACTCAATATTGTAAATCACTTATTCTTCAATAAAAATATAAGATTTTTATATTTTGAACAAAATGTTGGAAACTGAATTCAGTTAACTATAGAAAAGGTAACTCACTTTGACCAAACTAGATTTTTCTATTGCAAATGAAATAGATTAAAGTATTAGTCTCTCTCTGTATAGTACATATGGAGAAGGCACTGGCACCCCACTCCAGTACTCTTGCCTGGAAAATCCCATGGATGGAGGAGCCTGGTAGGCTGCAGTCCATGGGGTCGCTACGAATCGGACACGACTGAGTGACTTCCCTTTCACTTTTCACTTCCATGCATTGGAGAAGGAAATGGCAACCCACTCCAGTGTTCTTGCCTGGAGAATCCCAGGGACGGTGGAGCCTGGTGGGCTGCCCTCCATGGGGTCACACAGAGTCAGACACAACTGAAGCGACTTAGCAGCAACAGCATACTTATTATTGATCTGTTCATATTTCCTGTTTCATCCTTATTCAATCTTAGAAAGTGTATCTTTCTAAGAATTTGTCCATTTATCCTAGATTGTTCGTTTTATTGTCATATAGTTGCTTGTAGTAATCTCTTATCATCTTTGGTATTTCTGTGGTATCTCTTGTAACTTCTTTTCCATTTTTAATTTCATTGATTTGAATCCTCTCCCTTTTTTTCTTTCTAAAGGTTTCTCAATTTTGTTTATCTTTTCAAAGAACCAGCTTTTACTTTCACTGATCTTCACTATTGTTTTCATCATCTCCATTTCATTTATTTCTGTTGAGATCTTTATGATTTATTTCCTTCTGCTAACTTGGGTTTTGTGCATTCTTATTTCTCTAGTTGCTTTGGTTGTAAGCTCAGGTTATTTATTTGAGATTTTTCTTATTTCATGATAAGGTTGTATTGCCATGAACTTCCCTATTAGAACTGCTTTTGTTGTGTCCCAAAGGATTTGGATAACTGTGTTTTTGTTGTCATTTGTCTGTAGATAGTTTTTATTTCCTCTTTGATTTCTTCAGTGATCCACTGATTATTTAGTAAAATATTCTCTATTTAAGTGCTTGTGTTTTTTACAGATTTTCCCCCTGTAATTGATTTCTAATCTCATGCCTTGTGGTCAAAAAGATGATTGAAATAATTTTCTTTAATCGGTTAAATTTTCTTAAATTTATAAATTAATTTATTATTAATTATCAATAATATTAATCTTTATTGTATTTATAATTATAATATTATAAATAATATAATATATAAAATTGTATATATATCATCCATATAAACAAATATATTATTTATATATGTCATATTATTATTTATATAATAATCATATAAAACATAATTATATTAATTAATATATACTTTATTATATATTATATATTTGTTTTGATATATATATTGTATATATTATCATATATAATGTATTATTATACTGTATATTATATGTTTTTCCAAAATAAATATATATTAGAATATATAGAATATATTACATATTATAATTAATTATAATATTAATATGTAATTAATTATATTGCAATCAATTATATTATAGTATATATTATATAGTATATAAAATCATATTATAATTAATCATTATTTATTAATATTAAATAAATAAATTTATCAATTTTCTTAAATTTACTACTATTGATTTGTGACCCAAGATGTGTTTTATCCTGGAGAATGTTCCTTGTGCAGTTGAGAAGAAGGTGTATTCTTCTGTTTGCAGATAGAATATCCTATAGATATCAGTGAGTCTGTCTGGTCTAATATTTAATTGAAGGCTTGTGTCGCCTCATTAAATTTCTGTCTGGGTGATCTGTCCACTAGTATAAATGGGGTGCTAAAGTCCCCCACTATTACTGTATTACTGTTGATTTTCCCTTTTATAGCTGTTAGCATTTGCCTTATATAGTGAAGTGCTCCTATATTGGATGCATGTATATTTGTTGTTGCTGTTTAGTTACTGAGTTATATCCAATTCCTTTGCAACTCTATGGACTATAACCTGCCAGGCTCTCTGTCCATGGGATTTTCCAGGCAAGAATACTGGAACAGGTTGCCATTTTCTTCTTTAGGGGGTCTTCCCTACCCAGGGATCGAACCTATGTCTCCTGTATTTTCAGATAGAGTTTTTAACAGTGAGCTGAATATTTATTTACAGTTGCTGTCCCAGCGATCCCTTAGACTTTATTCACTTTTCTTCACTATTTTTTCTGTCTTTTCCTTAGACTCAATTGTCATGCCTCCAAGTTCACGGAATTGGCCTGATTAACTCTGTTTTGAAACCTTCCAGTGAATTCTTTTTTTTTTCATTTCATTTATTATGATTTTAATTTGTTTGGTCCACCATAATTTCTTCTTATTTTGCTTAAAAACTACCTCTTAATCTCCTCTCATTTTAAACAAATGTATAATAAGACTTTGAGTATCAGAATACTGAATTTATAATGACTGAATATTATTTTTCATTTTGGCACTCTTTAAATTGTATATAACTCTCCTTAGAGAATATTAATAAGCAGGCCATTGTCTCTGAGAAAACAAATGACCCTATAAAGTTATAGTGCTATTCTTACAATGAAACTGAATAGAAATCATGCTAAACCAACTATCCTAGAAATATTTCTTAGAGCACACTTAATTACTATAGGAAGTCAGGTTGGTATCTATTTTATAATCATTTTGTGTTACACGTCGTATATAGGCATGCTGAGTAAGAGCTCTTAGATATTTCATGAGGGTATTCTAATAAATATCTAATATTTTAGGGGCTTTTAGAACTGCCTTGAAGTACATGAACATTTTCTGTACTTCAGACCAGTATCACTGATTAAGCAGAGAAGTTATCCTAGGGTATAATTACATTTAAAAGAATGTAATAAGAATTGAGATCAGTTTTAGTACAAAATAAATTTAAAAAAAATAATCACAAAAATCCTAGAAAGTCATCAAACATTTGGTTAAACAACACAGGGGTCAAAGTAGAAATTACAAGAAAAATTGTAAAATATTCCTGACTCAATGATACTGAAAATATAACATATCTAAATGTGTGGGATACAACTAAATTAGTACTTAGAAGAATCTTTATAGCTTTAAGTGCTCATATATTCCAAAGGAGAGAGGTTTAAAATCATGTAATAATTGATCTTACAAAGGTAGAATAAGCCTAGCCAATTTAATCTAAGGTAACAGAAAAAGAGGAAAATAAATATAAGAACAGAAATTCATAAAGCAGGACCTAAAAATACACAACATTAATGAAACCAAAAGGCAATACTTTGAAAAGACAAAAAAGTCGTAAATATTGATCAGACAGAAAGGGTGGGAGAGTGTGCGTGAATACAGAATACCAGGAATGAATGAGCAGTTATTAATACTTATAAATAGACCGTAAAGAATTATAAGGAAATATTATGAATAATTTTATGCCAATAGTTTTAGATACTTGGATGAAATGCAAAAGTTCTTTGAAAAAGGTGACATCTCAAAAGTTCTACAAGAAGGTATAAGAAATCTTAATAGACCTGTCTCATGAAGAAAATAAATTTAGAATTAACAACAAAACTTCCCACAAAAAAAACTCCAAGTGCGAGATGAGACCTTACACTGGTGAGCTCTTCTTCCTTAGGAAAGGAAAAAATATCCATTTTAGAAAAAATCCATTTTTCAGGACTGTAATATAAAGGAACTGAATTTCTGCCAACAACTCAAATAAGCACGGAAACAAATTCTCCCCTAAACCTTCCAAAAGTGGACACAGCCTTGGAGGTAGTTTTATTTTACCCTAATGAGACTTATAAATCTGTAAGATAATAAATCTGCACAGTTCACTAATTTTGTGGTAACTTACTACAGTAGCAATATAAAACAAATACAGACTAATTAATAGCAATGTGATCAAGTATCCTCCTATATGTTTCTTAGTCTGCTATTCAGAAATCAATAATTTCTCATATGGCTTAATATTCCCCCTTGAATAGGTGTGAAATGAACATTATAATAGGTCTTCAGTTAGCTCAGGGAATTAATTATTTCATGTGAGGGAATGATCGAAGGTTAGTAATGGATTGGATGCTTATTCTTCTCAGTCTCTGCAAATCCAGGGATAGCTGGATTACTTAAAACAGATCACATTAATGTTTGTAGAGTGATTTAATAAAGGCATGCCAACAGTCTGTCTCCTAAGAAATTCTTATTTGATATCTTTGCCAGTCAAGTCAATTTCTCCTTAATCTCAAAATCAAGAAGAAAATAGACAAACATTCTGCAAATGCTATGCAAAATAAGCCTGAAGGAAGAGGATTGGGTTAGTGAAAATATCAGTGTCATAATTTGTTTTGCATCGTACACAACATGATTCTTATAATTTTAGTGACACTTAACATGGTTATTAACACTAGCATAAAACTTCCCCAGAAACTCAGAAGCAAACAACTTTGCAATGTTCCATTCTTCAAGCCAATTCCTCTTTAACTATTCCTGTGGAAAAGGGGAAATTGTTTTAAGTCCTTACCCTGAATTGAGGATATAAATAAATCTGCTACTGCACCAAAAAACCCTGCACAGTAGTTAAATATGACGAGCTTGATGTAGGCACTGGTATGACTAGAAAACAGGAAACTTATCAGGTACATGAAGGGAATGACAGACCAGCCAAACACCATGAAGATGAGCAATGTATCCAGAAAACGGTAATCCGTGACCAATATTTTCAAGTCAGAGAACATGAACACCACCTGAGATACAGAATACAGAAATAAAGTCAAACTGAAGAAAACTATACAGTATAATACCTGAGAACACAAGTCAATAAACTCAAAGAAGGATAAATCTTACTTTATTAGAACACAAAGCTATCTATGAAACAAATAATTTGATCTGTGATCATGGCTGTGAGGTACTTCCACGTTTTCCTTATCAGTGAGAAGAACCCCTTTATTTTACTTTCTACTTGTTTTCATCTATTTGGAAGAGTTTCATTTTGTTCTTGAACAAAATCAAAGTATATTCTTTCTGCCTCTTCACCCAACCCCAAATAAGCCCACTCTCAATATTTCCAGAAATTATATTCCTAGTAAGAAAACTTTTGTTAAGGTTTTCATTCTGGCACCTGTAAGCTGTGATGATGTTAAGGGACCTATTTTTCACAACTCTATTTTTAGATTCTGCCTCTTGACTCTCCTGTATTCCTAATCTTCCTCTTCCTATCTCAGCCATCAGTTGAGAAGCAAACAAGGAGGCCCAAAGTTATAGGGGATCTAAGGAAAGAGAATCTACAGAATTATTTAGGAAAATAAGTTTCCAAAGGTCTGCATCTTGTAAGTTATTAATTGTGGTTTTGCCAAATATTCTAGGGTTATCTATTGTGAATTATAAATGATTATGTAGCAGAATACTTGAGAAGTGAACAACAGTGTTATGTTGATAAGATCTACTATGTGATTGGTAGTAAGTTTTCAATGGTAATAGAAAAAGCAACAAAAAGTGAGTATAACATTAGTGAAAATATTTGGGTTTTATGGCCATGACTACTTTGTTTCTATCAGAGCAGACTTTCAAGAGAAATAGAATGAATTCAATTGTTTGTGCAGGTTGTGGCATGTATAATAATTTCAGTACTTTTAAAGACTGAATAATATTCCATTGTATGTATATATCCATGTTTTCATCAGTGAACACTTAAGTTGGTTCCACTAGTTGGCTATTGTGAATAATGTTGCTATGAACAATGATGTACAAATGTTTTCAAATTCCTGCTTTTTTTTTTCTTTACATTATCATGTTGGTTTTGCCATACATTGACATGAATCTGCCATAGGTATACATGTGTTCCCCTTCCAGAACCCCCCTCCCACCTCCCTCCTGATTCCATCTCTCTGGAATTCCACTGTTAGTGGAAATGTTAACTCATATGGTAATGCTGTTTTATTTTTTTTTTTTTGAGGACGTGCCAAGCTGTCTGCCATAGCAGCTTCACCATTTTGGAGTCCCACAATTAGTGCACAGTGTTCCAGTTTCTCCACATCCTTCCTAACACTTATCATTTTCTCTTTTTGATAGTAGCCATCTGAATAGGTATAAAGGAGTATCCCATTACTGTTTTGGAGAAGGCAATGGTAATCCACTCCAGTACTCTTGCCTGGAAAATCTCACGGATGGAGGAGCCTAGTAGGCTGTAAGCCGTGGGGTTGCTAAGAGTTAGACATGACTGAGGGAATTGACTTTCACTTAGAGAAGGCAATGGCAACCCACCCCAGTGTTCTTGCCTGGAGAATACCAGGGACGGAGAAGCCTGGTGGGCTGCTGTCTATGGGGTCCCACAGAGCTGGACACGACTGCAGTGACTTAGCAGCAGCAGCAGCATTACTATTTTTGGTTTGCATTCTCTAATGATTACTGATGTCAAGCATCTTTACGTGCTCTTAATGGCCTTCTTTGGAGAAATGTCTACTCAATCTCTAGGTCATTTGTGAATTGGATTTGTTGGAGTTATTGTTAATTTTGGGGAATTCCTTATATATTCCTTATATATTGATTCCTTAGCAGGTATAAAATGTTAAATATTTTCTTCCATATTGTGGATTGCCTTTTCACTCTGTTGACAATACCCTTTTTGTGTTTTCTCAGTTTTCATGAAGTCCAATTAATTTATCTTTTTCTTTCTTCTGTTTGTGCTTTTGCTATCACATCCAAGAAACTATTGCCAAATCCAAAGTTATGAAAAATTTCCCCTTTGTTTTATTTAAAAAATCTTACAGTATTAGCTCTTACATTTAGAACTTTATCCATTTTAACTTAAGTTTTGTATACAGTTTAAAATAAGGATCCAATTTCATTATTTTACACTGGAATATGCAGTTTTCCCACCATCATTTGTTGAAAGGCTCTTCTGCACCCATTGAAGAATCTTGGAACGCTTGTCAGAAATCATTTGATCATATATGAAAGAGCTTATTTCTGGGTTTTATTTCTGTCCCATTGGTTTATATACTAGTACCAGATTCTTTTGATTACTGTAGCTTTGTAGTAAGTTTTGAAATTAGGAAGAGTGAGTACTGCAACTTTGTTCTTCTTTTTCAAAATTGTTTTAGCTATTTAGGGTGATTTTCTCCTTTTATCACTAGATACTACCCTTCTTTATCTCTTGCAACGCTATTTAACATAAAGTCTATTTTGTCTGATATTAGTAATATCTTTTTCCACTTTCACTTTCAGCTTTTTCTTTCTTTTATTCATTAGATCTAAATGAGTCTTTTGTAGACAACATATAGTTAAATCATTTACCTTAATCAATTTTTCATATATGCTTTTTGATTGGGCAACTTAATCCATCTAAATTTAAAATAATTACTGAAAAGGGCTTACTTTTGTCATTTTGCTATTTTTTAAGTAACTCATTTTTGTCCATCAGTTTCTCTGTTACTGTCTTCTTTTTATTCAGTTTTCTTCTATTGACATGTTTTGAATCCCTTGTCTTTTACTTTTGTGTGTATTCTATAGCTATTTCCTTTGTATCATGAGTTACATATAACATACTAAAGTTATAATAATCCAATTTGAATTGATACCATCCTAACTTTAATAACATATAAAAGTTCTACTACTATACAACTCCTTCCAACTCTTTGTTATTCATATTACAACTTACATTTTTATACATTGTAAACCACTAATATGAATTTGTAACTACTTTTATACATTTGTCTTTTAAAACCTGTAGAAAAGTGGAGTGGCAAACAAAAATTTCATTCAGTGTTATAGATGAATGCTATGTCTCCCCACCTCATATCGCCAGCTTATATCTTGACGCCCTAAGTCCCAATGTGATTGTATTTGGGATGTAATTAGATTTAGATGAGGTCATGAGTGTGGGGCTTCCATGATGGGATAGTGTCCTTAGAAGAAGAAGAAAGATGAGAGACTGCTCTCTCTCTCCCCCCCATGTATGTACGTAGTGAGAAGTTGGCCATCTGCAAGCCTTGAAGAGAGTTCTCACTAGGAAACAAATCAATCAGTACCTTGCTCTTGGAGTTCCTAGTTGTCCCTCAGCTTTCATTTATCTGAAAATGTTTTAATTTCTTCCTTGTTTTAGAAGAACAGCTTGCTGGATATAGAATTCTTCAGTGACCCTGTTTCTCTTTCAATATTTTCAATATATCATCCCACTGCTTTCTGGCCTCTAAAATCCCTACTAAGAAATTGATTGGTAATATTTATTAATATTATTCAGGATTATTTACACACAGGGAGTTACTTCTCACTTGGAATATCCTCTCCTTGTCTTTGAATTTCGGCAGTTTAATTACCATGTTTCTCAGTATGGGTCTTGCTTGGTTATTTCTTACATGCTGTTTTTTGAGATTCTTGGGGTTTTAGATTTATGTCCTGCATCAAATTTGGGAAGTTTTCAGACATTATTTCTTTAAATAATATCTTTTCACCTGTTCTTTCTCTCTGGACTCCCATAATGTGTAATTGATCCAGTTGATGGAACTCCACAATTCTCTGAGGCCTGTTTTACTTTTTGCCATTATTTTTTCCTCCTGCTCTTTCAACTTGGTAATTTCAGTTTTCTTAAAGCTTGCTAATTCTTTATGCTGCTTGTTCAATCTTCTGTTGAAATCCTTCAGGGTTTTTCTTAACCAGTTATTATATATTTTAGCTCCAGGATTTGTTTGGTTTATTATTAAAGTTTCTGTTTGTTATTATTCTTATTTTGCTCATATATCACTTTCCTAATTTTCTTTGGTTCTTTGTATTTTCCTTTAGCTTTTTGAACATATTTAATACAGTTTTTAATACTTATTATTTATTTGGCTCTTCTGTATCATGCAGAGTCTTTTGTTGTGGTGCACAGACTTTCTCGTTGTGCATGGGCTCAGTAGTTGCAGCACATTCTTAGTTGTTCCACAGCATGTGGGATCTTAGTTCCCCAACCAGGGATTGAACCTGCATCCCCTGCATTGCAAGGCAGATTCTTAACCACTGGACCACCAGGGAAATCCCAATACATTTTTAAAAACTGAAATATAGTTGATTTACAATGCTGTGT
The DNA here is from genome assembly GCA_007570785.1 of Antilocapra americana. NCBI lineage: Eukaryota > Metazoa > Chordata > Mammalia > Artiodactyla > Antilocapridae > Antilocapra > Antilocapra americana. The sequence goes on from ML662465.1 coordinate 7,072,451, forward strand.
TAATTTCTGCTATACAGCAGGGTAATTCAGTTATACATAAGTATATGTATAATACTTTTCAGTATTCTTTTTCATTATGGTTTATTACAAGATATTGAATATAGTTCTCTGCTCTATACAGTAGGACTTTGTTGTTTATCCATTCCACATATAATAGTCTGCATCTGCTAATTCCAAACTCCCAATCCACCCCTCCTTCATCCCTTTCCATCTGAGATCCAAGTTAGGCTAGACAGAAACTAATTCTTTTAACATTCTCAAGACAGGTCAGAATGTTGTAAATAAAGTATGTTCTACTTCCTTCACTTTGAGGGAGATAACTAGCAACTGGATTGCCATCTCCTGTAGACCAAGATGATGCTGCAGGAGGAAGGGGCTGAGTCAAGGGCCAGTCAAAACACAATAAAATTTCCTACTATTTTGAATGTGACTTTTCCTTTTTTGGGCATTCTCCTAAAGAGCAACTGCTATAGGTCTAAGACTGTTTCTCAGAGGTTGTATAAGGTTATTTTTAACAGTTAATTCTCACCAAACTTCCGATTCAGGAAGCTCCGAACACTCCAAGTAGGGTAAATGCCAAAAAAGGAGAAAAACCCAGTATAGTAATGAATATAGTAATAATGATAAAAATCTAAGAAAAAATGAGAAGTCTTTTTAAAAATTAGTGGGGAAAAAAGATATATTACATTCCAAAGAGAAGTAGTACTTAAAATACCAAAACTGACTTCTTAAAAACTGATGGAAAAAAGCCATGAGACATTGGAATATTATTGAAATATAGGAGGAGAAAATTCAGGAAAATATTCTTCAAAAGGTAAGAAAAAGAAATAATCTCCATGCAAATAAAATCTAAGCTTTTTTGTCACCATAACTTTCTTAAAGAGACTATCATAAGAAGTTTTTTAGGAAGAGAAAACTGTCATATAAAATTTCAGAATAAAAATGCAGAGCAATCAAAAAAACTCTGAATAAGTGTGACTATTTACTGCATAAAATGTGATAATACCTTTTGGGTATGTAGAAATGAATATGTCTTATCATAGTAATGCAAAAAGTCAGAAGGAGTCATTGAAATGATAAGGCTACAAGACCTTACCACTGTTAGGGAAGTAGTAAAAACAATAACTTGTAATTAACCAAATGTGTGTGTTAATTTTTAAGGCAGTCACTAAAAGAAGCATTAACACAATTTAATAGAGAGCAGAAAAAAGGGAGAAAGAGGAAACAAAAATAGATGATTTAAATAGGAAAAAAATAAGATGATGCCATAAGCCCAAACTTCTTAGAATGTACCAAGCTAGATTGCTAGCCTGAAAACAAAACCACAAATTTTATATGAATCCTTTAAATATAAAGACCCAGAAAATTTGAATATAAAAAGATGGTTAAAAAAAATACCAAAAAAACAATGATCGTAGTAGCTATGCTATTGCCAACAAAGTATCATTTAAGGCTAGGATATCAGTACATTGAAAAGGGGAAAATGACAGTGATAAAGGGGTCAACCCACCAGGAAAATACAAATCTAAATATGTATGCACACATCAATATACCCATTCACAAAGAAAATTCCATGAAGCAAAATTTCCAACTATATCAAAATGTTACAGAAAATAAAAACAAGTAGGCAAATGAACTATGGTGTTGGAGAAGACTTTTGAGAGTCCCTTGGACTGCAAGGAGATCCAACCAGTCAATCCTAAAGGAAATCAGTCTTAAATATTCATTGGAAGGACTGATATTGAGGCTGAAACTCCAATACTTTGGCTACCTAATGCGAAGAGCTGACTCATTTGAAAAGATCCTGATGCTGGGGAAGATTGAAAGCGGGAGGAGAAGCGGACAACTGAGGATGAGTTGGCTGGATGGCATCACTGATCAATGGACATGAGTCTGAGTAAAGTCCAGGAGTTGGTGATGGACAGGGAGGCATGGTGTGCTGCAGTTCATGGGGTCGAAAAGAGTCGGACACAACTGAGCAACTGAACTGAACTGACTGAAAATGTCAGTAACAGTAGTGAGAACAGCACCTCAATGAGCATAATAGAATAATGCCCTCAGTAACAGCAGGAGACAAAGTCTTTTTATTGAAGTGTAGTTCACTTGCAATATTATGTTAGTTTCAAGTGTACAGCACAGTGATTCAATATTTTTACAGATTGTACCCCATTACAGGTTATTATTATGCCTATAATTCCCTGTCCTATACAGTATATCCTTGTTGTTTACCTCATTTGTGAATAGTAGTTTGTATCTGTTAAAATCTTAATTTTTCCTTCCCTTCTTATCTCTTGCCTTTGGAAATCACAAGTATATTTCCTTATCAAATACACATAAAATATTTATAAAATTTTACCACATGCTGGGTCATGAAATATGACTCAATATATTTTAAGTGATTGAAAATATTCATATAATCTCCAAGAAAAGTGGTATTAAGCTATGAATATATTTTCAAACTGCTTAGAAATCAAATCATACATTTCTAGAAAACCTCACAGTTCAAAGGTATTTTAGAAATTAGAAAATATTTGGAAATTAGTGACTTATAAAATAATATAACTGTGGAATATTGCTAAAGCAATCAGAATTTTTTTTTAATTTATTTTTTATTGTTTTTGCCATACATTGTCATGATATCACCATGGGTTTACATATGCTTCCCCTCCGGGTCCCCCCTCCCTCCTCCCTCCCCCCCGGGAAATCTCGCTGCACCAGTCCCGAGCATCAATCCTGGGCTGGCGATTGATTAGACACATGACAATTAACATGCTTCAATGCCCTTCTCCCATATCATCCCACCCTTACCCTCATCCACAAAGTCCACGAGTCTATTCTATACATCTGATCAGAAATTTTTTAAAATAAGTAAGTTTTAGAATTTGTGCAATGTATGCATAGGGTGAAGAGTAAGTATTGGTAGCAAATGGAGGAGGGAAATCATGGAGCATGAGGTAATATCTGCATTAGCTCCCCCAGTTAGTTCATGTAGTAACAGAAATAACTAGTGGCCTCAAAAAGTTGGTAAGTGGCTATCTGGCAAACCATGAGAGGAAGGGAGCATTGAGCTCCTTGGCAGTAGTGCATATGACAAAGAGAAAAACATTTTAGGTCTTCCTCTCTACCCTGGAGCTCTCCATACCACTTTAAGCCTATAATCCTTTTACTTTCCTAACATGTAGTAGCCTAGCTCTTCCTCAGAACCAAAAGTTACAACGTTCCAGCTCTATAGCCAGTACATCTCTCCTAAGAGAAACAAATAGGTTTGTTTTAACTTTCACAGCAGTGGCTCATTGACCTTCTCATAGGATAGAAATGTGGCTGTGGAGAAGACACCAGGTATAAAGACAGAGGAAAGCAACAAGCAGAAACAGACCACAAATCCTCCTAATTTTGCTTTTAGTAATAAAAGTTTCAATAGCTCTTCATCATCTATTCACTATTCAAATATTCAAAAACAGAAACATAAAATGTAAACAGTTGATGGCATAAAATTTAAAAATCTCTTGAGGGAAACTGTAAAAATTGAGCATAAGTATCTCTTTTATAACAAATAATTACAACAGATAATAAGATGGGAAAACATCAGGACCAGAAGGAAAATAATTTTAAAGTATTTGTTTTGTTCAACATGGAACTGGTCTTCTAGTGTGCATATTATATCCTTCAATAATTGTAGAAGCTTTGGGCTGACTACATATGGGAGAGCAAGCACATAAGAAGCCAGATCAAGAGACACATTTATGTTTCAGCAGACAATAATATTTTATTAAAAAATAATAGAAAATAGAAAAATTTCACTATGCGATGCATTCCACAAAGTATTCTCTGACATAATGAGCCAAAGAATTTTTATCTTTCTTGAGAGACATATATTTAAATTAATATTAGCCATATAAGAATCCTCTGACATTTAACAGAGAATGAACTCATAAAATACTTGGTCTGGAACTCACCAATAGTAAGCAGCAGGAAATGAAGAAGATGAGGAAGTCCCACAGCAGAGCAGAGAGCCAGAAATTAAGGGTATAAACCCCACTCAAAAACTGAATGTGCTTCGCCTTAGTGACTCTCTCATTCACTGTCAGGAGACAAAAGCCACTGACAAAAATACTCACACCAAAAAACAAACTTAAGGCTATTTGTACTCCTGTCACTGCTCTACAAAAGAATGAATAAAAAGGACACATTGGTAAAGCAATAAAGTGGGAAACATTAATTTCTAACAATAACTTTAATTATTAATTTATTATAAATTATCATTAGCAGCTATTTTATTATTTTAATTAACTTTTAATGTTATCTTTTAATAAAAAACATGGTTGGAAAGGGAAGAAGGGATCTATTTAAATCTTAAAGCTCAAGTTCAATGAAAAAAGTATACATACTGATTTCCAGGTCCACCAGAAGTAGAATGTTGAGGCTGAGGTTTGTTCGTGACTGTAATGGAAGCATTAGGGCCAGAAAGTGACATAAAAATAATATTGTCTAATACAGCCAGAGATAATGATGATGAATGGTATGCCTCATGGTTGAACCAAAAGTTAACTGTATTTTCACTTCCATTAACCTCAACAGAAAATGCAATAATGCATGAGTAAATGCATTTTTGATTATTCGCCAAATAGTCCTCCAGATTGCCTGGAATGAGAACAGAATACTGGTCAGGGGCTCAGCACGCACTACAGATCATTAACTATGTATTTTAGAGAGGGTGAACCAAATAATTTTACTTGCCTAACTTCCCCCCCCCCCATTCCCACAACAGCTCTGACAAGCTTTGACGGTTTAACTTAAGAATTTTATTCTTGGAAATGGATGGCTAAGAGGGTGGAGGAATAGAATGGGGAGACCACTTTCTCCCCCACAAAATCATCGAAAGAACATTTGTACGCTGGGTAAATGCCACAAAACCACTTCTAAATGCCAGCAGAGGACATCAGGCACCCAGAAAGGCAGCCCATTGTCTTCGAAAGGAGGTAGGAAAAAATATAAAAGATAAAAAGAGAAACAAAAGAGGTAGGGACGGAGATCCATCCGGGGAAGGGAGTCTTAAAAAAGAGAGGTTTCCAAATACCAGGAAGCACTCTCACCAGCGGGTCTGTGGCGAGCCTTGGAACCTCAGAGGGCTACATAACCGGGAGGAAAAATAAACAAATAATTAAAACCCACAGATTACCTGCCTAACGGCAACTTCCAGCGGAGAAGACATCCCCCACTAGCAAGCGGGGAAGGGACAGGGAGGCCCGGGCTGCATTGCTTAGAGTAAGGACCAGCCCTGAATGACCCAGGGCAATTTGAGGGAACTAAGTTTAGATAGCAACCCAGACTGTGGGATAGCTATCCCGCCAAAAGCCCTAACCTAAGACACTGCCAGGCCTGCTCACAGAACAAAGGACTGTATAATAGGCTCCAGTTTCGTCCACCTCAGTAGAACTGATTCAAATGGATTCTTTTTAATGGCTGAGTAATAGTCCATTGTGTATATGTACCACAGCTTTCTTATCCATTCATCTGTTGATGGACATCTAGGTTGCTTCCATGTCCTGACTATTGTAAATAATGTGGCAATGAACACTGGGGTACACGTGTCTCTTTCAATTCTGGTTTCCTCGGTGTGTATGCCCAGCAGTGGGATTGCTGGGTCATACAGAAGTTCTATTTCCAGTTTTTTAAGGAATTTCCACACTGTTCTCTATAGTGGCTGTACTAGTGTGCACTCCCACCAACAGTGTAAGAGGGTTCCCTTTTTCTCCACATCCTCTCCAGCATTTATTGTTTGCAGATTTTTTGTTGATGGCCATTCTGACTGGTGTAAAGTGGTACCTCATTGTGGTTTTGATTTCCATTTCTCTAATAAGGAGTGACATTGAGCATCTTTTCATGTGCTTGTTAGCCATCTGTGTCTTCTTGGAGAAATGTCTGTTTAGGTCTTCTTCCCACTTTTGGACTGGGTTGTTTGTTTTTCTGGCATTGAGGTGTATGAGCTGCTTGTATATTTTGGAAATTATCCCTTTGTCAGTTGTTTATTTTGCTATTATTTTCTCCCATTCTGAGGGTTGTCTTTTTGCCTTGCTTATAGTTTTTACTCTTTTGGTGCCAAAGGATGTTGGCAATTTGATCTTTGGTTCCTTTGCCTTTTCTAAATACAGCTTGTACATCTGGAATTTCTTGGTTCACGTACTGTTGAAGCCCAGCTTGAAGGATTTCGAGCATTAGCTTATAGTGTGTGAAATGAGCAGAATTGTATGGTAGTTTGAATATTCTTTGGCATTGCCTTTCTTCTAGACTGGAATGAAAACTGACCCTTTCCAGTCCTTTTGCCACTGCTGAATTTTCCAAATTTTCTGACATATTGAGTGCAGAACTTTAACACCATCATCTTTTAGGATTTTAAATAGTTCAGCTAGAATTCCATCACCTCCACTAGCTTTGTTCATAGTGATGCTTCCTAAGGTCCACTTGACTTCACACTCCAGGATGTCTGGCTCTAGGTTAGTGAGCCAGTGAACCACACCGTCATGGTTATCCAGGTTATTAAAACCTTTTTTTTAAGTAGTTCTTCTGTGTACCCTTCTCACTTCTTCTTAATCTCTTCTGCTTCTCTTAGGTCCTTGCCATTTCTGTCTTTTATTGTGTTCATCTTTGCATGAAATGCTCCATTGATATCTCCAATTTACTTAAAGAGATTTCTAGTCCTTCCCATTCTATTGCTTTTCTCTATTTCTTTGCATTGTTCACTTAAGAAGGCTTTCTTATCTCTTCTTGCTATCCTCTGGAACTCTACTTTCAGTTGACTATATCTTTCCTTTTCTCCTTGGCATCACTTCTCTTCTTTTCTCAGCTATTTGTAAGGCCTCCTCAGACAACCGTTGTGCCTTGCTGAATTTCTTTTCCTTGGTGGTGTCACCAGCTCTTGTATAGTGTTACAAACCTTCACCCATAATTCTTACGGTACTCTGTCTACCATTTCTAAGTTGTTGAATGTATTCATCACCTTCACTGTATAACCACAGAGATCTGATTTAGGTCATACCTGAATGGACTAGTGATTTTCCCTACTTTCTTTATTTTAAGTCTGAATTTTTCAATAAGTAGCTGATGATCTGAGTCACAGTCAGCTCCAGGTCTTGTTTTTGCTGACTGTATAGAGCTCCTCCATCTTCAGCTGCAAAGAATATAATCAATCTAATTTCAGTATTGACCATCTGGTGATGTCCGTATGTAGAGTTGTCTCTTGTTTTGTTGAAAGAGTGCTTGCTATGACCAGTGCATTTCTCTTCACAAAACTCTGTCAGACTTTGCCCTACCTCATTTTGTATTCCAAGGCCAAACCTGCCTGTTACTCCAGTTATCTCTTAACTTCGTTTTGCATCCCAATCCCCTAGGATGAAAAGGAATCCTTTTTGGTGTTAATTCCAGAAGGTCTTTTAGTTCTTCATAGAATCATTCGACTTTAGCTTCTTCGACATTACTCATTGGGGCATATATTTGGATTCTGTGATATTGAATGGTTTGTTTTGGAAACGAAACCAAGATCATTCTGATGTCTTTAAGATTGCACCAAAGTACTGCATTTTGGGCTCTTTTGTTGGCTATGAGGGTTCCTCCATTTCTTAGGGCTTCTTGCCCACAGTAGTAGATATAACAGTCAACTGAATTAAATTTACCCATTCACATCCATTTTAGTTCATTGATTCCTAAGATGTTGATGTTCACTTTTGCCATCTCCTGCTTGACAACATCCAGTTTACCTTGATTCATGAACCTAACATTCCAGGTTCCTATACAATATTATTCTTTGCAGCATTGAACTTTACCTTTAACACCAGATTTTAGTGATTTACAGTTACATTTTATTCTTTTGTTTTTCAAATCCCATAAAAAATTAGGATTCTAAACCAAAATTGTAATTAATATTGGTTTTTACTTTTATCCATGTATTTAGCTTTACTCTAGAATTTTTATTTTCATATGGCTTTGAGTTACTGTCCAGTATCCTTTCATGTTGCTTTGAAGAAGAATCTTTAAATTTTCTTTTAGGGTAGATTTCATAATGAACTCCCTCAGTTTTTATCTCTGAATATCTCAGTTTTTGAAGTGCAGTTTTGCTAAATATAGACTTCTTGGTTGACTCTTTTTTATGGCTTTCATTAAATATATCATCCCATTGCCTTCTGACCCACAAGGTTTTAACTGAGAAAATTTCTGATAATTTCATTAAGGATCTCTTGTACATGGTTGTTTTTCTCTTGTTGCTTTCAAGATTCTTTGTCTTTCAACAGTTTGATTATAATGTGTCTCACTGTGGATCTCTCTCTGGTTGTCTTATATGGAGTCTATTGAGCTTCTTGTATTAGCATATTCAAGTATTTCCTCAAATTTGGAAAATTTTCAGCTTTACTTTTTCAAGTAAGTTCTCTGTCCCTTTCTTTTTTTGCCCTCTAGGATTTCCAGAATGTGTAGCTGTTTTATATTGTATCATAATTCCATTGGATTCTGTTCAGTTTTCTCCTTTTTTTTCTTTTTCTGCTCCTCAAACTCAATAGCTTCAAGTAGTATGTCTTCACATTTGCTGACTTTTCTTCTTTCTGTTCAAGTCTGCTGATGAATTCCTATGGTGAAATTTTCAATTCTGTTTTTTAGCTTCAGAAGTTTTGTTTGGTTCTTTTAAAAATATGATATTCTTACCATATACAGTTTTCTTGACTTACTTCAGTATTTTGCTCATGTTTCCTTTCACTGTTTCACTTAGTGAACATATTTAAGAGAGTTAAAGTCTTTGTCCCAAAATCCAAAGCTTGTGTTTCTTTAGGGTTGGTTGAATGGAGTGTGTTTCTGTTTATTTGTATAGCATGTAATTTTTTTTTTTTGACATTTGAGATTTGAAAAAAGTTACTATCCTAGTCTTTGCAGATTGTATCTCAGCAGAGAGAGAATTTACTAATCTGTCTGGCATAAAGGCTTAATTTTTCTCAGAACATTTCTGGGCATATATATCCCCTGGGCCTATGTATATGTTTTTCCTTCATCTCTTCACTATATATGGCTGCTTTTAAATGTATTAATATCTCTATGAATTTTACCTTTGTTCCCTTTTGGGACCTTATATGTTCTACTGTATTGTGATACCCACAATATCTTGTCCCTGGTGCCTGGAAGTCTGCAGTCCCCCTTGTAGTTTTCATACTCTGGCATCTATCACTGCTTTCAGCAACTTTAATATGATATCCAAACTATGGCACTGTTCTCACTTGAGCTCTGAGTCAAGTAAAACAAATTCAGTTCTTTGCACCGTTCTCGAATTGGCCTGAATGTTGAAAAAATTCCACTCTTTTCATTCCAAAGGAGCAACCAGTAAATGTATAGCTTTCTACCAACTCAGTGTACTGTCCCAGAGAGGGTGATGATGTAAAGATAAGCAAAAACACCACAGATACCCTTACAGTTTGCATGTGGCTTTTTTGACTGGGCATTCACTTGATTGTTGCAGACCCTTCACCAGTTTTTATATGAAGCTATTTTAGCTAATCTCTGGTGTTTTTTTTTTTTCAAACTAGCTGTTTCTATAGAACAAGAATTTGAGGCTTCTTAGCCTACTAATTTTCTCAAAGAGCTGCTCGAATAATTTTTAATTAAGACAACAGCAAGATGCTAGGGCTTCTCCAGTGGCTCAGGCAGTAAAGAATCTGTCTAAAGTATGGGAGACCTGGGCTCAATCCCTGGGTTGGGAAGATCCCCTGCAGATGGGCATGGCAACCCACTTCAGTATTCCTGCCTGGAGAATCCCCATGGACAGAGGAGCATGGCAGGCTACAGTCCATGGGGTCACAAAGAGTCGGACATAACTGAACAACTAACCACAGCACAACAAGATGCTAAAAGAACTAACAAGAAGGAAGATTTAATTTTATTGTCTTATTATTAATATATCTTTGAAGTATAGTCTTTTAATTTTTGTATCAACAATATAATGTAGTGAAAAAGAACAACATTTTCAATCAGGTAAATTCATTCTCTCTCTCTGCCCTCTTCTCTTCTAAACAACTGTGTCATTTTTCATTAATAAGTGTTCAGTTAGTCATCCAGTAATGGAGGAGAAAAAAATGTATGATTTACTGACAAGCTTTATGCCACCCAACCTATGATGTTTATCAACATACAATCAAGATAATCGTAGAATTAACCAACATCTCTGAATGCACTTTTACCTCTCACAATAGAACCTAAAAGATAAACCTGCTCAACTGCATAGGTTTTATGTTAACATGAAGTAACACTGTTAACCAGATAGCAGCTGAAGGAAATACAAATGAAGTACCTGGAAGGAAATGGTCAGTCTTGTAAAACGACAGACTTGCCTGTTACTGGGATGATCTAGCGTAGTGTGAGTTAATATTGCAATCTCTTAAAATCTAATCCCTGCTTTAATACATATTAGATGCATGAATTGGGGTGGCTCACTTAACATCTCCAAACTTTAGTGTCCCCAACTTTAGCAAATATTATTGTTATAGAAATAGACAATGCAAATACTTAGAAAAGTTTTTTGCCCAAAGTACGTGTTCAGTACATATAATCAGTTACTGTTACTACTTTACAAGTAAATAATTTCTGAGTAGCCTGCCCATAAAGCTTTTAGCCATACCTGTTTATCTGTTTTTAGATACGGCCAATCTAGATACATATCTTATGAGGAGTCTTTCAAGATTTAGGACCATCATACCACACTGTAAGACTGGTTTTATGTGAAATTCTGTGCTATATTTCACAAAAGAAAATATTCTGGTACTTGAGTCCATTCCTTAGAAGGTGAGGGCTTCCTTGAGAGCCGGTTGGTAAAGAGTCTGCCTGCAATGCAGGAGACCTGGGTTTGATCCCTGGGTTGGGAAGATTCCCTGGAGAAGGGAAAGGCTATCCACTCCAGTATTCTGGCCTAGAGAATTCCATAGACTGTATAGTCTGTCATGTCACAAAGAGTCAGACATAACTGAGCGACTCTCACTCACTTTCACTTAGAAGGTGTAGGAAATGGCTGGTAGATGACCCGTACCCCAGCACCTCCACTAATAATTAACTTTTGTAGCCAGTAATTTCAACTGATTGTTCTTGCATCTGGTTTAGTTGTCTTTATGAGACTATCAAGAAAAAAAAATAGAAGGAAATTAAATATTAAATTTAAACCCTTTTTTTGGAAAAAAAAAATAAAATTTTTTTTTTCCCCCTTTTTTTTTTTTTTTTTTGAAAGAGGCTTACCTTTTACTTCATTAAGTTTCTGTTTCTTAGCCTTTAGCAAGATTTCAAGATTTTTTACGAAATTCACAGTAAACTCAGAATTTCCAGAAATTGAGAAGGGCACAATTGTTTGACCATATTGTTCCAAATCCATTTCTCTGTCAAATTCGTCTTCACTTCTTGAAAGCTCCACACCACTCATCAAAAAATAAAAAATACCCAGGAGTGCTAGTATCTGCAGCAAGATCAAAGTCCAGTTGCGCCAAGTGAACATTGCTCTTTTTATGAGCATGGCAAAGAACTGCTGACTGTAAAGAGTCCACTGACAAGACAGAAGATGGCATTACAGTATCACAATGGTCACGACGTTTAATGAAATTCATTAATACTTTTAATCTTATGATAGAGGATGTATACAATTTTATAAATGTACCCTTGAACAGAACATAACCATAGTTCACAGACTGAGTGACAAACAAGAATTCTTATTTGTATACTGTGTTGAATGCAAGGATTAAGGCTTCCATCTAATTACACTGAAAACCTCAAAAGGATCACTAACACATTCATAGTGTCTCTGATCAGAGCAACATCACATCTATCTTTCTTAGCCAATATTCAATCATTATATTTCCAGATTCTTAGCCACTGACCACCAGGCAAGTCCTATCAATCAGTATTTGCTGAATGAAACAATTAGCATTTAGATGTTGTCACTGACTGGAAATAAGGTAAAGTTTAGAAGGATTCTTTCTCACATTGTTTTCTGACTTTTAAAAGGTGGGTTATTAGATATATTTCTAGGATGACAGAATATATTAATATAATAATCAATTTTTCTAGACTATTCTGCAAATCTTTCATTGTCTGCATCTTTACAAGAAGGTGGAAATAAGGAAGAGTGCTATAGCAGAAATGTGCAAGCAGGGAGAAGAGGAAAATTACATTTTAAAGTATCCAATTCATGGCAAACATTCCAAAGGTCATATTTTACTTGGTGTTAACTCATTAAAATGTCTCACAGAGAATTAAATTAAAGCACAGATATGTTAAATAATTTGTTTAAAGTCAAATAGCTAGTGAATAGAGCAGGAATTCCAGTTCTCTGGTTCAAAATTCCACGCGTTAGTTATACAGTATCAACTCTGCTTCACAACTGACTCATCAGCGCCCTTAGTGAAAATATGCTTATGAGGAGCTCTGAGAAATATATCTTCCACATCAGAATCCCTAGTGTTTTCGGGGAAAACTGTAGGGAGTATTCAGTTAACAGAACAAGGAAAGTAATGCTTGTCAGTCCAATGAAATTTCCCATGGTAATGAAGAAAGATACTGAATTGGGAGTAAATAGTTCACTAGGAAATATTGATTCATTTCAATTCATAAATTTAAATAGTTTTATGTACATGAATAGTGATAACTTTTATAAGAAACTTTCTCAACTCTGAGGAACTAACAATTCAAAACTGTGATAAATGACTCTGAGGAACAATAATGGGAAGAGTAAAAATCTAATTTCTACTATCATATTTTACTTTTGAATTAAAAAACTAACTGAATTGTTTTACATTCTACTCCTTACCTGGATTTCTTTGGCTAAGAACTCAAACTCTACTTTTAATTCAATATTAAAATGAAACATAATAACTTTTATCCCACACAAATATATACAAATATTACATTCTTAGTGAAGCTGCTCACCCCAGTATTAAATATAATATTAGAGCGTCCATTCAAGTTGGAGGAAGAATATGATTTCTCAAAATTTCTAGGGACATTCATATTCTGATTTGCATCTTCACTTTCATCTTCATTGTTTAGGATCTGCAAAGTTGGACTATCCAATTGACTGACCCTATACACATAGAAAAAGAAAATTATTTTAACCAGAATAGTTAAAATAGCTCATCCTAAAATTTTCAAAAATTGAGTCAAAATTTTAAAAAAATCACTGGCTAGATATTGTTAAATCTGTAAAAAATGATATTGATAATATACAGCAGTTTTATTTTCATAATGTTTCTAAGCATATTTCACAAAAATTAATGCTTTTTTCCATTTTCAGCTCTAAGTAATCTAAATATTTGGAATATTTTACAAAAGCAAATGTACCCAGAGTTAATTTTTCCTACAATGGTTCTCAACTCTCATAGAAGGAATAGACATATATACTTAAGTTTAATTTAAGGGGGAAAATGCTAGACAGAATAACAGAAATTATTATATAATGGAGATTTTGAAACTTCAAGCCCACCCAAGGAGTTCTGTAACCCTTAATGAAAAATTCATAATTTGAAAAGATGGCTTTTCTTTCTAAACCAATGAGCAAGCAATGAATTAATAAGACTTTTAACCTGTCTTTTAGCAGGACCACAAAATTAGCATCAAGCAGTTGTTTGATTTCATAGCCCTGTTATGAAACCTTGCTGTTTTCTATAATGAAATATAATTGACTTATAATATTATATTATTCAAAATAGTCTATATCATGTCTGGATACTACAACCATATAGTAACTGATTTAACTAAAGACATATATGGACTTTGTCTTGACTTTTGTTTCTAACTTCTTTAGTAAGTTTTTAATTAATTTTTATACACTTGTAAAAAATATTCAGTGGGAAAGGATTTAAAAATAAAATAAATCAAAAGAAATAAAAATAAACTCAAGATCACATTACTCAGTTCAGTTCAGTTGCTCAGTCGTGTCTAACTCTTTGCAAACCCATGAATTGCAGCACACCAGGCCTCCCTGTCCATCACCAACTCCCAGAGTCTACCCAAACCCATGTCCATCGAGTCGGTGATGCCATCCAGCCATCTCATCCTCTGTCATCCCTTCTCCTCCTGCCCCCAATCCTTCCCAGCATCAGGGTCTTTTCCAGTGAGTCAATTCTTTGCATGAGGTGGCCAAAGTATTGGAGTTTCAGCTTCAACATCAGTCCTTCCAATGAACACCCAAAACAAATTTAAGGGGAAAAATGCTAGACAGAATAACAGAAATTATTGTATAATGGAGAATTTGAAACTTCAAGCCCACCCTGACATTGGTATCAATGCTGTTTCCAGTAAGCCTTGAGTATTTAATGATTAGCTACATTTTTTAAAACATCTAGTTTTTTGCAATGGAAGTCAATACACTAAGGTAAGAAAAACATTTCCTAAGGGAAAAAATGTAATTTGTGTCTTAAAAATAAAATAATACTTAAAATGGATCAGACCAGAGACATTGAGCTGGCAAGAACACAGCTATCTGCTCTACCTGGATGTTCTATTTCTTACCACAAGTTAATTAAGAATAATTCTGCTTATGCTCTCTCTATATATTTATTAGCATGAGAATCACAGGGTAAACGCTGGGACTGACAAGGTTGTTAAGCCTGAGAGAATGAAGTCTAGATCCTGGAAAAGATTTCCTGTGAAATCTTTTGAAAGCCAACCCATTGGCCTTCCCTTCATAGTAATACTGAACTTTCTGGGAAAATTCACTTTGAATTTTCATACAGTGCAAGGTAATCTCAGAATATAAACTATATGCAAGTTAAGTAGGTTACAAAGACATGATTAGATCAAGATTTCAATTATCCCCAGTGAAATCTTCAGTTTATATCCAGGAGTTTTTCTGTGACAGACAATATGATTTCTCCTTGCTCTTGTTTCTCAGTCACTAAGTCATGTCTGACTATGACCCATGGACTGCAGCATGCCAGGTTTCCCTGTCCTTCACTGTCTCCAGCAGCTTGTTCAAATTCATGTCCATTGAGTCAGTGATGCCATCCAACCATCTTATCCTCTCTCACCCGCTTCAGCTCCTGCCCTCAATATTTCCCAACTTCAGAGTGTTTTGCAATGAGTCGGCTCTTCACATCAGATGGCCAAAGTATTGGAGCTTCAGCTTCAGCATCAGTCCTTCCAATGAATATTCAGAACTGATTTCCTTTAGGATCAACTGCTGTTCTTGATCTCCTTGCTGTCCAAGGGAATCTCATCTAGCACCACAGTTCAAAAGCATCATTTCTTCAGTGTTCAGCCTTCTTTATGTGAGTGGTCCAATTCTCACAGCTGTATATGACTACTGGAAAAATCATAGCTTTAACTATATGGACCTATATGGTCAGCAAAGTGAAGTCTCTGCTTTTTAATATGTTGTCTAGGTTTGTCATAGCTTATCTTCCAAGGAGCAAAGGTCTTGTAATTTCGAAATCTGTCATTGTTTCCACTTTTTCCCTTTCTATTTGCCATGAAGGGACTGGACCAGAGGCCATAATCTTAGTTTATTGAATGCTGAGTTTTAAGCCAGCTTTTTCACTCTCCTCTTTCATCCTCACCAAGAGACTCTTTAGTTTCTCTTTACTTTCTGTCATTAGAATGGTATCATCTGCATATCTGAGGTTGTTGATATTTCTCTCGGCAATCTTGACTCCAGCTTGTGATTCATTCAGCTCAGAATTCCCCATGATATACTCTGCTTATAAGTTAAATGAGCAGGGTGATAATATACAGCCCTGATGTACTCCTATTTCAATTTTGAAAAAAATATAAAAGCTTTTTTCTTATATTTTAAATCATAAAATCTTTTCCATTATTATTCAAATATCTTTAGACATATAACAGGTCTTTTAAAACAAAAATCATACCATAGATTTGACTATATGCACCTTTGTAAGCAAAGTGATTTTTAATATGCTGTCTGGCATTTCACATGATGTACTCTGCTATAAGTTAAATAAGCGTGGTAGCAATATACATATATTCCTTTCCCAATTTTGAGCCAGTCTATTGTTCCATGTCTAACTGTTACTTCTTGCCCTGTATACAGGTTTTGCAGGAGGCAGCTAAAGTGGTCTGGTATTCCCATCTCTTTTAAGAATTTTCCACAGTTAGTTGTAAGCAAAACAGTCAAGGCTTTAGCATAGTAAATAAAGCAGAAATAGATGTTTTCCTGAAATTCTCTTGCTTCTTCTATGACCCAGCAGATATTAACAATATGCGCTATTGTTCCTCTGCATTTTCTAAATCCAGCTTGTACATCTGGAAATTCCTGGCTTTATGTACTGCTGAAGGCTACTTTGTGAAGTATGGATTCAACTTGAGCTTTCTTTATAGTCCAATTCTCACATCCATACATGACTACTGGAAAAACCATAGCTTTGACTAGATGGACCTTTGTGGGAAAAGAAATGTCTCTGCTTCTTAATATGCTATCTAGGTTGGTCATAGATTTTCTTCCAAGGAGCAAACATCTTTTAATTTCATGGCTGTAGTCACCATCTGCAGTGATTTTGGAGCTCCCCAAAGTAAAATCTGTCACTGTTTCCACTGTTTCCCCATCTATTTGCCATGAAGTGATGGGACCGGATACCATGATCTTAGTTTTCTGAATGTTGAGCTTTAAGCCAGCTTTTTCACTCTCCTCTTTCACTTTTATTAAGAAGCTCCTTAGTTCTTCTTCACTTTCTGCTATAAGGGTGGTGTCATCTGCTTATCTGAAGTTATTGATATTTCTCCCAGCAACCTTGATTACAGCTTGTGCTTCATCCAGTCCAGCATTTTGCATCATGTACTCTGTATATAAGTTATATAAGCAGAGTGACAATATACAGCCTTGATGTACTCCTTTCCCAATTTGGAACCAGCCCATTTCTCCATGCCTTGTTCTAATTGTTGCTTCTTGACCTGCATACAGATTTTTCAGGAGACAGGTAAGGTGGTCTGGTATTCCTATCTCTTTAAGAATTTTCCATAGTTTGTTGTGATCCACACTGTCAAAGGCTTTGGCATAGTCAATAAAGCAGAAGTAGATGTTCTCTGGAATTCTTTTGCTTTTTCTATGATCCAATGAATG
The DNA here is from genome assembly GCA_007570785.1 of Antilocapra americana. Lineage (NCBI taxonomy): Eukaryota > Metazoa > Chordata > Mammalia > Artiodactyla > Antilocapridae > Antilocapra > Antilocapra americana. The sequence goes on from ML662465.1 coordinate 7,089,531, forward strand.
TTGGCAATTTGATCTCTGGTTCCTCTGCCTTTTCTAAATCCAGCTTGAACATCTGGAAGTTCACGGTTCACATACTATTGAAGCCTGGCTTGGAGACTTTTGAGCATTACTTTGCTAGTATGTGAGATGAGTGTAATTGTGCCGTGGTTTGAAAATTCTTTGGCACTGCCTTTCTTTGGGCTTGGGATGAAAACTGACCTTTTCCAGTCCTGTGGCTACTTCTGAGTTTTCCAGATTTGCTGGCATATTGACTGCAGCACTATAACAGCACCATCTTTTAGGATTTTTCCACAGTTCCACTAGCTTTGTTCATGGTAATGCTTCTTAAGATCGACTTTGCTTCACACTCCAGGATGTCTGACTCTAGGTGAGTGACCACACCATCATGGTTATTCAAGTCATTAAGACCTTTTTGTATATTTACTGTGTATTCTTGCCACCTCTTCTTAATCTGTTCTGCTTCTGTTAGTTCCTGTCTTTTATGTGATGGTTTTTGCATGAAATTTTTCCTTTGGTATCTCTAATTTTCTGAAGAGATCTCGTCTTTTCCATTCTATTGTTTTCCTCTCTGTCTTTGCAATGTTCACTTAAGAAGGCTTTCTTATCTCTCCTTGCGATTCTTTGGAATGCTACGTTCAGTTAGGTGTATTTCCCTTTCTCCTTTGTCTTTCACTTATATTCTTTTCTCAGCTATTTATAAGCCCTCCTCAGAAAACCACTTTGTCTACTTGCATTTCGTTTTCTTTGAGATGGTTTTGGTCACCTCCTCCTGTACAATGTCACAAACCTCTATCCATTGTTCTTCAGGTACTCTGCCTACCAGATCTAATCCCTTGAATCTATTTGTCACCTTCACTGTAATCATAAGTGATGTGATTTAGGTCATACCTGAATAGTCTTTGTTTTTTCTTACTTTCTTCAATTTAAGCTTGAATTTTGCAATAATGATCTAAGCCAGAGTCAGCTCCCAGTCTTATTTTTGCTTACTGGTTATAATTTCTCCATCTGTTGCAAAGTAGATAATCCATCTGATTTCAATACTAACCACCTGGTGATATCCATGTGTGGAGTCATCTCTTGTTTTGTTGGAAGAGAGTGTTTGCTGTGTCCAATTTGCTCTTTTGGCAAAATTCTGTTAGCCTTTGCCCTACTTCATTTTGTACTCCAAGGCCAAATGTATCTGTTACTACAGGTACTTCTTGACTTCCTGCTTTTACATTTCAGTCCCTCATAATCAAAAATCCATGTGGTCATTTTTGTTAGTTTTCTGCGACTGTGGTTTTCATTCGTTCTTGCTTCTTTTGTCTTCTCTCTTTGCTCTAGGCCAGTGCTAACAATTCTACCCATAAAATACACAGACATTCAGTTGTAATCCCAAAGCTTCAAATAATCTTCTTATGAAATATTCCTCTGTCTGGGTATTCAGTGTCTGGATTTAGTTTTTTGTGCAGTTTCATAGTCTCATTTTTTTTGCACTGAGTATCCTCCTCCTAACTCTCTGAACTGATATTCTCACTCTAGTTCCATGAGTCACAGCAGCCTTAGCCCATCAGGCAAGCAAAATGCATAAACTGATATGTTCGTGATTCATAGATGATAACCATAGCTAACAATCCATTACTACTTCAATTATTCTGGCTCCACACATGATGGGCCTTGCTTTCAAAATGAAATCTGATTTTAAAGAAAAAAATTTTTTCTGCTCTCTGGCCCCCATGCATCATTACTTACCTAATGAAAACCTCTTCCATGGTAGTGATGGAGATACCAAAACTAGCAATACCCAGCTCTTCCTGTCTGTCTTCCATTTCAGTAAATAGATCTTTAAACCTAGGAGAAGAAGGAGAAGGAGCTAGTACTCAGAAGGTGATTTTTACATTAATATTTTTGTTACCTTCCACAGTGGGGCAAAATGTAGCTTATTCTTCACTGCAATGCTTATTATAATTTCCATGGCTGGTGATTAAATCAGGAATGTGGAATATTCTTGGAATATACACATATGAAACTATCACCACCAAAGCCATAGACATACCCATCACCTCCCATAATTTCCTCCCATCCCTTTTATTAGTTTTTACTTTTGTGGTAAAAATGTATAATCTGAGATACATCCTCTTAGTAAATATTAAGTATGCAATATTGCTACATGTAGGCACTATGCTGTATAGTTGATCTCCAGAACTTATTTATCTTGCATAAATCGAAATTTTGGATAAACTGAACATCAACTCCCAGTTTTCCCTTCCTCCATTCATCAGCTCTGGAAACCACAATTCTGCTCTCTGCTGTTATGAATTTGACAATTTTAGATTCCATGATACAAGTGAGATCATACAGTGCTTGTTGTTTTGTGTCTGTTTTATATTACTTAGCATAATGTCCTCTAGGTCCATCCATTCATGTTGTCACAAAAGATAGGATCTATTTCTTTTTTAAAGGTGAATTATATTCCATTGCATATACATTTATTTTTTCTTTATTCATTTGTATGTGGACATTTAGGTTGTTTTCATATCTTGCCTGTGAGCACGGGAGTACAGGTGTTCCTTTGAGATGTTGATTTCATTTCTTTTGAATAAATACCCAGAAATGAGATTGCTGGATCATGTATGGTAGTTTTATTTTTCACTTTTTGAGAAATCTCCATGCTTTTTTCCCACACAACAAAATCTTAAGCAATACATAGTAAATGCAATTCTTAAAAGTAATTATATAGAGAAAGATTGTGAGAACAGATTTGTGGTGCCTGTACATTTGTTCACATAGATATAACAGCAGACTAAAGCCCCCACGAGTCTGAGGAAGTAAGAAAACAAAAATTTATAATGAATCAGTCAAGCATTATTATTAGCATTATCCTTTTTATGATTTAAAATGTAGTAAATTCAAATGTTTGAAGCTCCAATATTTTGGCTGCTTGATGTGAAGTGCCAATTCATTGGAAAAGACCCTGATGGTGAGAAAGATGGATGGGATGGTTAGTCAATGGACATGAATTTGAGCAAATTCCAGGAAATAGTGCAGGACAGAGGAGGTTGGTGTGCTACAGTCCGTGGGATTGCAGAGTCAGACACAACTTAGCAACTGAACAACAACAAAATTCAATTGGGATATCAAGATGGCAGGGTAGGAGGATGTGGCACTCACATTTCCTCACAAACATATCAAAAATATACATACATGTGAAACAATTCTCATAAAAACTAACTAGAAACTGGCAGAATTTCAGTCAACCAATGCTTGCAACTAAAGCTGCAAGAATGATCTCCACATAACCAGGTAGGATGGAGAAAAGGCAGTAAGTCAGGGTTTTTGCCCCTGGGAACAATCTATAAGGAGAAAATCGACACAGCCAGACCCTTTCCCTGAGGAGTAAAGAGTCTGGGCATCTCAGTCCTGTGGAGGATGTGGGCCCCCTTTCCATCTGGGAAAACTGCTAAGACAGATAGATGGGCTAGAGATGCCTATTTCCCTAAGAGTGTGTACATGTTGCCTTGCTGATAATCAAGGCAGAAATAGCCTTGCACTGGAGGCTGCTGCCTCATTGCACTTTATAATTTGAAGGGAGAAACAACTGACCCTGCTTACTCCACACCGCAGCCTTGTTCAAGTTCTGGGCAGAGACCCAGTCTAGCTCTGCAGAAACTGACCAGGGTGCTTGGGGTGTGGAACAGGCCAAGCTGTGGAGGCCTTCGTCAGCAGATGTGGCAACGAGGGATATTGTCAATGTGCACAGAGGGCAGGTACCGCAGGAGCGTGTAGTGATAAGTGCTAGATCTCAGGCAGACAGGCCCTGGGAGAGGAAGTAATATAGCTCTGCAGAGACAGCCCAGAAAGCCTGGGGGGTGTGAATCAAGTGAAACGGCAATGAACATTGTTATTGCCTAGGAATACTTAGTAGTTTGTCTCCAAGTGAGGGTACTCCAGTTCAGCTGAGCATGAGATGTGGGCAGAGAGGTCCTGAGAAAGGTATGCCACAGAGGCAGTCCAGATCAGGTGAAAGCACAACCACCTCAATTCATAAAGCCGCAATATCCCCACACTCAGTCACAGCCTTGTACTAGATCTGAGATGAACACAACAGAGAATTGGATACGCATCACATAGAGCCTCTGTGATTTCATGGGCCCACATGCTTCAACAACCACCTCATTTAGGGCAGAGCTCACACTCCAGGCCAATGGAGCCATATCAAACCTGACCTTCAGGACTTCAAATACAACTGAGGAACAAACTCTACCCCTGATAGGGTAGCAAAAGCCACAGATCAAAGAGGAAATGCCACCTTACATCTTGCACAGACTTTAAATCACCCAACACCAACCACACCCCATATCAAGGAGATAAATGCCAGCACACTGGGCTCAGTGTCCATACCAAAACCAGTACTAACACAATAATATTGGACACACAGTCTGCACAAGTATAAGAACTCCCATATAAGAACAAAGTTCAAAGTGTGCCGTGTGTGCTATGCTCAGTTGCTTCAGTAATATCCAGCTCTCTGTGACCCCATGGACAATAGCCCATCTGACTCCTCTGTCTATGGAATTTTCCTGGCAAGAATACCACAAGTTCACAGTAGGTAACTGTTTCTCATAAATTCATAGAGACAGAGAAAGTCTAAATAAATAATACATTAAAAATAATTTATAATTATTATAATTATAGTCTAATAAAATAAATCCAGAGGAACTACTCCCAATTAAAAAGAAAATGAGAAATACCCTGAAAGAACAAATAATGAAACAATGTTCACCAGTCAACTAAAACCAAAAAGGAATAATAAAAATGCTAACCAAATTAAGAAAAACTGTTGATACAAACGCAGATCACTATAAAAAAGAACAGGAAAATGTAAAGGTGAACCAATCAAAAACAGACAATTCAACTGCTTAGATAAAAACCAATCTAGAAGCAATAAATATTCACAAAATAACATAGAAGAATGAATACGTGATTCAGGAGAGACAATGATTGGAGTCACCCAATCAGAACAGAACAGATTAATAAAAAAATGTTAAAGCAACATATATCTATGGGATAATAAAAATTATGCCAACCAGTGCATAATAGGGGTTCCAGAAGAAGAAAACAGAGACATGGGTATTAAAAATGTACTTGAAGAAATTATGGCTGAAAACTTCTCAAACCTAAATAAGAAAACAGACATCCAGGTACAAGAAGCACAGTGTTGCAAAAAGAGGAACCCAAATAGACTCAAATTGAGACATATCATTTTTAAAATGGCAAAAGCAAAAGATAAAGAGAAAATTCTAAAGGCAGCGAGAGAAAATTAAGAATCATTTACAAGAGAAACTCCATGAAGCTATTAGTTGATATTTCTACAGAAACTTTGCAGACCAGAAGGGAGTGGTATGATATAGTCAAAGACCTGAAAGAAAAAACCCTGCAACTTAAGATACCCCAAAAGATTATCATTTAAAATAGAAGAAAAGATAAAAAAATTTCTCAATCAGAAACTAAAAGAATTCAGCAATACTAAACCTACAATAAAAGAAATATTGAAAACTCTTCTGTAAATAAAGATAAACAACAATCTACAGGAAAAAAGTCACAATAAGAAAGGCAAACAAATAAAAAGAATGAAGATTACTAAAGTAAATGAAAGTATAGATTAAAAAATAAAACAAAATTTAAAAAAATTTAAATTAATTATAACTACAATTAACAATAAAAAGACAAACATGAAAGTAGGACATAAATGACAAAATCTGGGGGAGGGGAGTAGAAAACATATACTTTTTAGAATACATTTTATTTTGAATGATAATCTTTTTAAAGCAAGTAGATACAATTGTAGTTCAACATACTTGATTTTCACAAATCAATGATATACATTAGATTCACAAAAACCAAAAAGAAAGGAACTCAATATTACAGAAGAAAATCATCAAGCCAAAAAAGAGAAAAGCAAAAACAAGACAATATGAACAAAGCAAAACTATAAAAACAACTGGAAAAGAAGGATTTAAATGGCTGTAAGTACATTACAGCACACCCGTGTTGGGAAGCATTTGTCAGGAGACTTCCTCTGTGCTGTTTTCTGATCTGTCATGACTCCTATATCCCTTATTAATCCTTGAATACTCAAAGATTAAAGAGGAGAGGCAAGCTTCTCCGGGGGAATGAGAAATGCATGCATTTCCTTCGTTAGCTTTTCCTTACGGTGAAAAGTAACTATTTACTACCTTCTTCCTTTTTGATATGGAAAGTGTCATTTACAAACCCCTCCCTTTGAGATGGATTCTAGTCTCATGCTTCCTGGATAATTTGTAAGATTTTTGATCTTTATCTTTGCTGAAAAGGCTATCTTGTAAGACAGTATATATATGCCCACACTAAGTTGAATAAACGCTTTTGCTCCATCAGAGCTTGGGTCCACATGTCTTTCTTCATTTCTCTCTCCTCTATTTCTCTCCTTCAGGCAAGTAAGTTCCCTAGAGCATAGGAGCTCTTTGAGCTCACTTACCGGTCCAGGCTTTCAAGTCCCCCACAAGAGGGTGCCCTGTGCCTATATGAAGCAATGCAAACCTCGTGTCACAGATTTTATTGGCTCTCTGGGTAAACTAGGGTATATCAGCCTCTTTTTCTTTCCTTTATTTTCTTATCATCGACTCTGTACCACCAGGTTCCAGTCCATTAAATCACCCCAAAACCGCCATGCCCAAGAGCAGGGGTAGTGGCTGAGAGGAGCTACCCCGCATCTGTCTCTCTTTACAGCTGTGCTTTGCGGGAGCAGCTGTAAAGAGAGACCCCACGTCCAAGGTAAGAGAAACCCAAGTAAGACGGCAGGCACAGAGAGAGGGGATCAGAACGCAGACAGACTGAAACTAAAATCACAGACAACTAGCCAATCTTATCACATGGATCACAGCCTGATCTAACTCAATGAAACTAAGCCATGCCGTGTGGGGCCACCCAAGACGGCCGGGTCATGGTGGAGAGGTCTGACAGAATGTGGTCCACTGGAGAAGGGAATGGCAAACCACTTCAGTATTCTTGCCTTGAGAACCCCATGAACAGCATGAGAAGGCAAAAAGATAAGACACTGAAAGATGAACTCCCAGGCCCGTAGGTGCCCAATATGCTACTGGAGATCACTGGAGAAATAACTCCAGAAAGAATGAAGGGATGGAGCCAAAGCAAAAACAACACCCAGTTGTGAATGGGACTGGTGATAGAAGCAAGTTTCGATGCTGTAAAGAGCAATATTGCATAGGAACCTGGAATGTTAGGTCCATGAATCAAGGCAAATTGGAAGTGGTCAAACAGATGATAAGAGTGAACGTTGACATTCTAGGAATCAGTGAATTAAGATGGACTGGAAGGGGTGAATTTAACTCAGATGACCATTATATCTACTACGGTGGGCAGGAATCCCTTAGAAGAAATGGAGTAGCCATCATACTCAATAAAAGAGTCCAAAATGCAGTACTTAGATGCAATCTCAAAAATGACAGAATGATCTCTGTTCGTTTCCAAGGCAAACCATTCAATATCATGGTATGCTCCGACCTGTAAGGCTGAAGAATCTGAAGTTGAACAGTTCTATGAAGACATACAAGATGTTCTAGAACTAACACCCCAAAAAGATGTCCTTTTCATTATAGGGGACTGGAATGCAAAAGTAGGAAGTCAAGAAACACCTGGAGTAACAGGCAAATTTAGCTTTGGAGTACAGAATGAAGCAGGGCAAAGGCTAATAGAGTTTTGCCAAGAGAACGCACTAGTCATAGCAAATAGCCTCTTCCAACAACACAAGAGAAGACTCTACACATGGACATCACCAGATGGTGACGGTCAACAATGAAATCAGACTGATTATTTTCTTTGTAGTCAAAGATGGAGAAGCTCCATGCAGTCAGCAAAAACAAGACCAGGAGCTGACCGTGGCTTGGATCATGAACTCATTATTGCCAAATTCAGACTGAAATTGAAGAAAGTGGAGGAAAACCACTAGACCATTCAGGTATGACCTAGAACAAATCCCTTATGACTATACAGTGGGAGTGAGAAATAGATTTAAGGGACTAAATCTGCTAGACAGAGTGCCTGATGAACTGTGGATGGAGGGTCATGACATTGTACAGGAGACAGGAATCAAGACCACCCCCAAGAAAAAGAAATGCAAAAAAGCAAAACAGCTGTCTGAGAAGGTCTTACAAATAGCTGTGGAAATAAGGGAAGCAAAGGAAAAAAGGAAACATATACCCATTTAAATGCAGAGTTCCAAAGAATAGCAAGAGGAGATAAGAAAGCCTTCCTCAGTGATCAATGCAAAGAAATAGAGGGAAACAAGAGAATGGGAAAGACTAGAGATCTCTTCAAGAAAACTAGAGATACCAAGGGAACATTTTATGCAAAGATGGACTCAATAAAGGACAGAAATGGTAGGGACGTAACTGAAGCAGAAGATATTAAGAAGAAGGTGGCAAGAATACATAGAAGAACTATACAAAAATGATCTTCATGACCCAGATAATCACGATGGTGTGATCACTCACCTAGAGCCAGATATCCTGGAATGTGAAGTCAAGTGGGGCTTAGAAAGCATCACTACAAACAAAGCTAGGGGAGGTGATGGAATTCCAGTTGAGGTATTTCAAATCCTGAAAGATGATGCTGTGGAAGTGCTGCACTCAATATGCCAGCAAATTTGGAAAACTCAGCAGTGGCCACAGGACTAGAAAAGTCAGTTTTCATTCCAACCCCCCCAAAAGGCAATGCCAAAGAATGCTCAAACTACTGCACAATTGCACTCATCTCACACGCTAGTAAAGTAATGCTTAAAATTCTCCAAGCCAGGCTTCAGCAATACATGAACCATGAACTTCCAGATGTTCAAGCTGGTTTTAGAAAAGGCAGAGGAACCAGAGATCAAATTGTCAGCATCTGCTGGATCATTGAAAAAGCAAGAGAGTTCCAGAGAAACATCTATTTCTGCTTTATTGACTATGCCAAAACCTTTGGCTGTGTGGATCACAATAAACTGTGGAAAATTCTGAAAGAGATGCACATACCAGACCATCTGACCTGCCTCTTGAGAAACGTGTATGCAGGACAGGAAGCAACAGTTAAACCTGAAAGAGAATAACAGACTGGTTCCAAATAGGAAAAGGAGTACATCAAGGCAGTATATTGTCACCTTGCTTATTTAACTTATATGCAGAGTACATCATGAGAAACACTGGGCTGGAGGAAGCACAAGCTGGAATCAAGATTGCCATAGTCAAGCTATGGGTTTTCCAGTGGTCATGTATGGATGTGAGAGTTGGACAGTAAAGAAAGCTGAGCGTCGAAGAGTTGATGCTTTTGAACTGTGGTGTTGGAGAAGATTCTTGAGAGTTCCTTGGACTGCAAGGAGATCTACCCAGTCCATTCTAAAGGCGATAAGTCCTGAGTGTTCATTGGAAGGACTGATGTTGAAGCTGAAAGTCCAATACTTTGGCCACCTACTGTGAAGAGCTGACTCATTTGAAAAGACCCTGATGCTGGGAAAGATTGAGGGCAGGAGGAGAAGGGGACAACAGAGAATGAGATGGCTGAATGGCATCACCGACTCGATGGACCTGGTTTGGATGGACTCCAGGAGTCGGTGATGGACAGGGAGGCCTGGTGTGCTGTGGTTCATGGGGTCGCAAAGAGTCGGACATGACTGAGCAACTGAACTGAACTTAACTGGCTAGACAGACCTTTGTTGGCAAAGGTCCAACAAAGGACTTAATGTCTCTGCTTTTTAATATGCTGTCTAGGTTGGTCATATCTTTTATTCCAAGGAGGAGGCGTCTTTTAATCTCATGGCTCAGCCACCATCTGCAGTGATTTTGGAGCCCTCCAAAATAAGGTCTGTCACTGTTTCCATTGTTTCCCCCTCTATTTGCCATGAAGTGATGGGACTGGATGCCATGATGTTAGTTTTCTGAATGTTGAGTTTCAAGCCAGCTTTTTCACTCTCCTCTTCCACTTTCATCAAGAATCTCTTCACTCTTTGCTTTCTGCCATAAGGTTGGTGTCATCTGCATTCCTGAGGTTATTGACATTTTTCCTGGCAATCTTGATTCCAGCTTGCACTTCATCTAGCCTGGCATTTCACTTATTCCTGATCTTAACAAGAAAGCTTTGAGTTTCTCACTATTATGTATGATGTAGGCTGTTGGGATTTTGTTTATTAGAAAGTTGACGAAGTTCCCCTCTATTCATCTTCTTTTGAGAATGGCAATTAGTTTGCTTCAAGAGAATATCAAGCTGCTAACTACAACTTGAAAGAAGATGAAATTGGTACAGTCCCTGGAAGTTTATCATAAGTATTCTTATTTTCCTCTTCCCTTAATCAAGGTAAACATCCCAAGCACAATTAATATTTTCTTCCTCCTTTTGGTAACTAACTTGGTTAACTGTTATGGTCAAACTGCCTGCTTCCCATAGTTTCCAGGGCTTCTGAATCCAAGCTCTGCCATATAGGCTATTTTTTTCTTATTATTTCAGCAAATCAGTTGAACAAAATTTGTGCCAATAGCTTATCATTTCTTGTCACTGCTTAACACCAAACTGTAAGAAATAGAAATAAAGATACCAAGACAAACTAAATGAAAGCTAAGTAACATGACTTCCCTCTGTGCAGACAGTGAAATCTTTAGGAAATAATTTTTTTTTTACCATTACTTTCAAATGACAGCTGCACACAATCTATTTGCCAAGACAGAGGAAACTTTAAAATGTAATATTGATTTCTTATAACCCCAAACTGTCATTTAACATTCTCTAGATCCATACCTGTTTGTGTACTCCTTGGGTAGGGTAAACGATAATTCAGCTGCAACACTGTTCTCCAATCTGGCTTCTGGTATGTGATAGTTAATCAGTTTGGAGATTTCTTTAACATCACAGTGAGAATCCTTTACCATAATTAAGTGGTACCCCACACCTGAAAAAATCCATTTAAAAGGTCAAAATTTTTAAAATGCAATCTGCTCCAATCAAACACATAAATATACTTTACCACCAGAAAGCACAGGGTCTTGCTTGTTTAAAATTTAATTTTTATAAGGCATCAATATTATGTTTAAGAGCAAGCGATCTTTAATCTTTGAGATGTCCTGGTTTCATAATTTTACCAAAATTTAAACCTGTTAATTTTTATGGGAAGAGAGTTTGGAGGAGAACGGATTCATGCATATGTATGGCTGAATCCCTTTGTTGCTCATTTGAAAGTATCGTAACATTGTTAATCGCTTATACTCCAATACAAAAGAAAAAGTTCAAACATTTTTTTATTGTTGCATATATTTTTAAATTTCCTTCCTTTTGTTATTCTTTCCATACTTAATGTTCAATGATCACATTTCAGGTACATGCCATTAAAGTGGAAACTTTTACTTCACCATATTAATAAACAAAAACTTCAAAATTTCACCTCACTGTACTAGGAAGCCTTCCCTCCATCATGTTACAATGGGCTACATCGACTATTGTCATCAAGTGTCTCTGACCCTTGTAGGATTTTATATACACATACATACATACACACACACATTTATGTATATAGACACACATAGTTATTTTTCCTGTCATATTCTTATTTTAGCACTCATCACTTTAGGCTGTCTTTCTACTAAATTCTTGAATGGAGCTTCTGAATTTCATATTTCTAAATTTGTCTTATACATGCATTCACACATCAAATGCAAACCACTCTTGCTGTTTTCAATGTCCTGTCCATCAAACTTAATTTCTCACTGATTCTCCCCCAAAGACTCCTGATGCAGGCTGACTTCTTCTTTGTCCCAGCGGGAAAAAGGTGCATTTTTATTCTCATACTTTTATTACTTACTTATACAGTCTTCTAAAATAGAGGTGTTCTTTCCTTCATTGCCTTTTTAAGGTCAATAACTAAAAGCACTAATATACTTAGGTAATAATTTTGTGTCTACAACTAATCCACTATAGGAATATCAACTTATATGTTCCCATCTGTAAGTGAAAAAACATTCAAAAGTATGAGTCCCTTTATTTCTGATATTCACCGAATATAGCTTAAAACTCAACTCAACATCCTCTTTGAGATAGAGTAAAGGGAAAATGGTAGCATGTTAGAGTGCAAAACAAGGGCTTTGTTGTCAGAAGAACCCAGGTCCAAAACTTTGCCACTCAACTGCATGATTGACTCAGACTTAAGAATAAGCAGCAGTTTTCTGCTCCATAAAAATGATGAGGTTATGAAGAGGAGATGAGATGAATGTGTATAAACATTCAATGTAACTCACACAAAATAAGGTGAGTTGAATGAATGAATTCAAACACCAAATTAATGATTAATGGAATAACGTCCGTCTTAACTATTCTCGTTGATGTGTATGCTCCAATTCTGAAGCCCTGATACACTTACTGGTTCAAACCTTGTAGTTTCAGAACTCAATTATATATGATATTATGGCTTATTTTTAATGTACTAGTCTTACTGACTAATCAGACTATATTCTTATTAAAATCAAGATTGTTTTATTTCACTATTCATTCATATCCTGTTTGATAAATTCCTATTGATCAACTACCACATTTCAAGATAATTTCATGAAAATAAACTAGAAAGTATTTAGCTAATTACACCAGAGGGGAGTGATGCTGATTTGGCAATAGAGAAAAAAGCGTCAGAGATATTGAGTCACTCATTTTCTCCCCTACAAGTTATCAATCTATGAACCAAATACCTTGGAAGCATTACTTCATTCCAACAAAAACTAACTTCAGTGGAAGCCAGGTGAGAGAAAGAAACATGACTTTTTTGAGGTCAATAAAAGAATGAGTTTTCTAAGTTAGAATATACTCATCATATCTTAATGAAAAATAATAGGAACAGATAGATAAACTACAAACAGCCTATTTAAATAGTTCAGATTTAATGCAATGAGACACAAGACGTTCTGTGTAGAGGATCAAAAATGATAATAAAACTATGTTAGAGAATGTTATTCAGGCATTAGCATCCAAACAGTGATCAAAGGGAGACGGACCATAAACTTTTTTCAGGAAAACTGTAGAGCCACAGCACCGCAGAGTACCCTTTGCCATGATAGCTATACGGTCGCCCAGGATATCAGCTTCATCCATGTGGTGGGTTGTCAATAAGATGGTACGATTCTCTTTATGCTTCTGAAGGACATCCCAGGTGAATCTCCTTGAGACTGGGTCCATGCCAGATGTTGGCTCATCAAGTATCACCACCTACAGATCAGAAGGACAATTCCATGATCATATTTAATTCATGTTATGCTCTTTATGTGATAACTTACTGTTTTACATGGGGAGCATATGCAAACTAAAATATATAATCTAGACTATATTAAGAACTTTGCAAAATTAACAATAAATTAAAACCCCATAACCATATTATATCAACTGGACCAATGATGAAAATACCCTCTGATTATTATTTGGGAAGTTCTCTCCAGAGAGTTAGATTCATATCAGCTCATAGGTTTGTGTCAGCTCAGTTTTATATATTAGCTGGGGCAGGGACCCATGTTAGTGGTTCTTTACCTTGGAGCCTCCTATAAGTGCTATAATAATGGAGAGTTTACGCTTCATTCCTCCACTCAGTGACTTTGAAAGGGCATCACGCTTTTCTATCAGGCCAAAAGATATCAGCATTTTGTTCATTTCTATAGAACGTGTTTCTGGAGGTACTCCTTTTATCTAAAAAAGAAGCCAGAGTTTACATGGCGCTTCCAACTTTATACTTAGACAATTCTCTCATCAGGATTTTTCTTACACAGTTATTTAGATATGAGTTTTTTCTTCTCTTTGCCCCCCTTTGTAGTAAAAGAACAATGTCTCCAAAAAATGAATTTCCACTAAATAAGGATAAAGATGTTAGTTCTTTGTCACACTGCCTGAAGCATATGAAAAGAGTGGGGAAAGAAGAATATATCTCTGGCTCACCACACAGTAGAAATACAGATGTTCTGACACTGTCAAGTGATGAAACAATATGTCATCCTGGGGGCACAAGCCCAAGCTTTTCCTGACTTGAACCATATCTTTCGAGATATCATATCCACTAATATACACCTTTCCACTGGTAGGACGATAAAAACCTAGAATTAAGCATAAGACATGACAGAAACTTAGTTTTAGTGAGAGAACCTAAGAACACACTGTTCATTAGCACCTCCTTAATAGTCTATTTGTAGACTACTTGAGTACCTCTTACAAAACAAGTGACCTGGTACCTTCTGATAATGGGGAAAATTTTTTTTAATCTATATTTTCTGGTTCCTAATGAGTATAAAAATATTAATTACTTGAGTAATAAAAAATACTTTGAAGAATTTTCTGTTTCAGTGTTCTATGCTGCTGTTTATTTGACAACATATGCGAACCACAGTATAATCTTACCAACTTGTGATTCATCCAACCTGGTATTTCGCATGATGTACTCTTCATTGCTGAGATAAATATCAATAACCTCAGATATGCAGATGACACCATCCTTATGGCAGAAAGTAAAGAGAACTAAAAAGCCTCTTGATGAAAGTGAAAGAGCAGAGTGAAAAACTTGGCTTAAAGCTCAACATTCAGAAAACTAAGATCATGGCATCTGGTCCCATCACTTCATGGCAAGGAGATGGGGAAACTGTGGAAACAGAGTCAGACTTTATCTTCTTGGGCTCCAAAATCATTGCAGATGGTGATTGCAGTCATGAAATTAAAAGACGCTTACTCCTTGGAAGGGAGGTTATGACCAACCTAGATAGCATACTGAAAAGCAGAGACATTACTTTGCTAATAAAAGTCCGTCTAGTCAAGGCTCTGGTTTTCCCGGAGTCATGTATGGATGTGAGAGTTGGACGGTGAAGAAAGTTGGGTGCCAAAGAATTGATGCTTTTGAACTGTGATGCTGGAGAAGACTCTTGAGAGTCCCTTGGACTGCAAGGAGATCCAACCAGTCCATCCTAAAGGAGATAAGTCTTGGGTGTTCATTGGAAGGACTGATGTTGAAGCTGAAACTCCAATACTTTGGCCATTTCATGCAAAGAGTTGACTCATTAGAAAAGACCCTAATGCTGAGAAGGATTGGGGGCAAGAGGAGAAGGGGACGACAGAGGATGAGATGGCTGGATGGTATCACTGACTCGATGGACATGGGTTTGGGTAGACTTCAGGAGTTGGTGATGGACAGAGAGGCCTGGCGTGCTGTGATTTATGGGGTCGCAAAGAGTCTGACACGACTGAGCGACTGAACTGAACTGAACTGATCATAGAAGTTAAATAAACAGGGTGGCAATATACAGCCTTGTTATATTCCCTTCCCAACTTTGAACCAGTCATTTGTTCTATGTTCAGTTCTAACTGTTGCTTCTTCACCCACATACAGGATTCTCAGGAGAAAGATAATATGATTTGGTACTCGCATCTCTTTAAGAACTTTCCACAGTTTGTTGTGATCCACACAAAGTCTTTAGCATAGTCACTGTAGCAGAAGTAGATGTTTTTCTTGAATCTGCTTACTTTCTCCATGATCCAACGAATGTTGGCAATTTGATCTCTGGTTCCTCTGCCTCTTTGAAACCCAGCTTGCATATGTGAAGTTCTCAACTCATGTACTGCTGAAGTCTAGCTGGAAGGATTTTGAACATAACTTTACTAGCCTATGAAATGAGCACAATTGTATGGTAGTTTCAATATTCTTTGGCATTGTCTTTCTTTGAGATTGGAATGAAACTGACCTTTTCCAGCCCTATGGCCACTGCTGAGTTTTCCAAATTTGCTGGCATATTGAAAGCAGCACTTTAACAGCATCATTTTTTAGGATTTTAAATAGCTCAGGTTGAATTCCATCACTTCTGTTGGTTTATTCATGGTAATGCTTCCTAATGTCCACTTCACACTCCAGGATGTCTGGCTCTAGGAGATTAACCACACCACTATGGTTATCAGGATCATTAAGACCTTTCTTGTAGAGTTCCTCTGTGTATTCTTGCCAACTCTTCTTAATCTCTTCTGCTCTTGTTAGGTCCTCACCGTTTATGTCCTTTATCATACCCATCCTTGCAGGAAATGTTCCCTTGATACCTCCAATTTTCTTCTAGAGATCTACAGTCTTTCGCATTCTATCGTTTTCCTCCACTTCTTTGCATTGTTCATTTCAGAAGGCCTTGTTATCTCTCCTTGCTATTCTCTGGATCTCTGTATTTAGTTGGGTATGTCTTTCCCTTTTCCCTTTATCTTTGCTTCTCTTCTTTCCTCAGCTATTTTTAAAGCTTCTTCAGATAACCACTTTGCTTTCTTGCGTTTCTTTTTCTTTGGGATGATTTTGGTCACTGCATCCTGTACAGTGTTATGAATGTCCATCCATAGTTCTTCAGGCTTTTTGTCTACCAGATCTAATCCCTTGAATATATTTGCCACTCCACTGTGTAGTTGCACAATATTGTAAAAGTACCACATGCTACTAAGCCGGAAACTTTAAATTGAATAATTTTATGTTATATGAATTTTGCCTCAACTGAAAACTATCATTCAAAAAATTACAAGACATAATCCTTGGGCTTCAACCTACTTTTAGGCGAGGAAACAGCTGTCTCAACAACTATGATACATGATACAATTTATTCTGCAAGTATTTATTGAAAACATACTGTGTAAGAAATTAATCTCTTGGGACATAGTTACCAAACAGAGGTAAGGGTGATTAATTCTGGTTGATGGAATCAAGAAGTAGCTTTTGAGCTGAATCTTCATGAATGAGTAGAAAATTTCAAAAGGGAAGTGGTGGTTTAGGCATTCCTGGTAAGGAAAAGGGAATGTGCATATACTCATTAGGAAGTGCATAATATATGTTCTGAGATAACAAATGCATTGGTTTCCAATGACTGCTGTAGCAAATTAACACAGTTATTGCTAAAATGAACAAAAAATAATTCTATTACAGTTCTGGAGAATGGAAGTCTGAAGTCGGTATCACTGGGGTGAAACTGAGGTGTCAGCAGGGCCTCACCCTCAAGAGACTCTGAGGGAAAAATCTATTTCTTATCTTTTTCAGATTGTGGTGGCTGCTAATATTTCTTATCCTGTGAAGCAACACTCTGGTTATATGGGTCTTACATCACATTGCCTACTCTCTTCTTGTCTTCTATTCTTCTGCCTATCTACAATCTCTCTCTGTCTTTCACTTATGAGGACACTAGCGATTTCATTTAGGATTCAGCCAGATAATCCAGGATTATCTCCATATATATATATATATATAGCCTGGGTGTCACACACCCCAACAATCTTCTTGGCACAGAACCATCCAACCCCATGCAGGGATCTGTCTTACCAGGAAAAACCCTACTTGCCCATGACACTTGGGACCTTCAGGGTATCTGGATTTCTGGTTCTTGATCTTCCTAAGAAATATTGTAGAGCAAATCCATTTTTATTTAGGATTTATTTAGTCATTTAAGATTTGGTTCCGTGGGTCTTTTTTGGTTTTTTTTTGGTAAGTAAACAAAAACTAGGTCTGCTGAAGTTGTAAACTGAACCACACTTGACTTTTCAGTGAGGAAGAGACAGACCACTTCACTGCCCTGGTCAGGGCCTCACCTTTTTCCTCCCAGGAAGAAAGTGGAAGCCACCTTGGCTGGAGCAGCCCACCACACCAAGCAGACCCCAAGGATTGGCTGCTGTCTTTCTGGCCAGGTCTGTGCCCAACACATTTGCTTCTCCACACTACGTGTTGGGCATAGACCTGGCCAGAAGACATGGCAAGGAGACCATATCTTCGGGGACCACTGTCACAAAATGTAAAGCATGGAATATGTTCTAAGATGAAATATATAAAAATGTTTAATAAGTGGCAGCTGATATTATACTGAAGACAACAATAACAATATTCACTAACAATTATGTGGAATTAATTAGGAAGTAATGATTAAGAGCTTTAACTAAGTTCCAGAAGTATTTCAAAGAAATACAAAGTTAACAAAGAACTGTTGTTTTCCATCATTTCTTTCCTCAAAGATAAGGCTACTTCCGGTTGACCTAAAATGGGAAATTCAGCCTTGCTCCACCTTTTCACTTGACACTCTGGTATCATTTTGGTCATTCCTATTCTCTCTCTCTGTTCTCTAGTCATATAATATTCCCTATTTTCTTACTTCCTGGCCCTAAATATCCTTAGAATATACATCTCCCCTTTCTTTCATGATTCATTACACCGTGTACCAATCTCAAATTAGACTTTATTTCCCCTTTGCTCATAGACCTAGCCCACAGTATTAGATCAAGGTGACAGGACAACACCCAACACTCAAGCTTTATTTTTGCTTCTTGAGATGTTATAAAATTCCTATTTACTCATCAAATCCTTCCTCAGCTATAAGATCTTTGAAGGGAAGGACTTTCTGCTCACCACTGCATTCTTAGTTTTCACCCAAATATCTGGCATATTAATGTATACTAATGATATGAATAAAGTCTTGCCTCATCTGTAATTTAGTGAATCACTTGAGTAATGAGAACACTTTCTGGGATAATAGTGAAGTCATCTATCTTAATAGGCAACAGGATTATTCAGAGGTATGCATATGTCAAAATGCAGCAAATAAACACTTAAAATTTAAGCATTTTTTAATTAAAATTTTATTCCAAAGAAAAAATTCTAGTTAAGGATATGCACTCTAAATTATTTATTAGGAAGCATCTTAATGTCTAAAATTAATTTTCAGATGCCTAAAACTGGGATCAATAGATATGTGACAAATATATAGAATGGTAAAATCTAAGCAGTGGGTGCAAGGGTGGTCCCTAAAAATCTTTCAACTTGGATGTAAGTAGAAATTGTCTTATTAAATATAAAAGTATATTCATAAGAATATATGAATATATGTATACAATGAAACAATATACATCAAACAAATTAGAATGGTTTCCTATGAAGGGAGCAGGGGAACAGAAGAAAGTAAGATAAAAGGAAATTTAAAGGAATAAATGAGTGAAAGTAGAAAGACTTTCTAGCCTTTGCATTGACCAATGAAGATGGTGCACTACAAAGTGAGAAGTGGGATGCACCTGAGAAACAAAAACAAACGTTGGTTTTTAAGCTTAATAATAAATGATTTACACTGTGTAAAGAGAGCAGATTAATAAACAGCCACAAGTATCATTTAAATAATAATGTCAGTGTCAAGAGGAGTACACAAAAGCTTCTAAGCTAATCCACAGTATCTGTGTCAAAGTAACCAGGAATATTTACCTGTGAGGATAGATAAGGTAGTAGTCTTCCCTGCTCCATTATGACCGAGAAGGACAGTGATTTGCCCCTCATATAAATTCAAAGACAAGTCTTGAACTGCTAGTACTGTCATATTTTGCAATGTGAATTCCTGTGAAAAGAAAAAAAACCCCACAAACTTTATATCTATTACTATTATTTATAAAGGACATGGATTTTTATCAATTATCTATAGAATAAGAAAATAAGAGACCATTAATCTCAAAAGGTAAAATCAAAGTATAAAAGAAAAAAATCATGAACAATTATATTTGGAAGCAAAATGTGAATAGAAGTTCAAAGTAGGTCCATACAGGTTTGACGCTTGGGGCTGGTGCACCGGGATGACCCAGGGGGAAGTAATCAGGAGGGAGGAGGGAGGGGGGTTCTGGAGGGGGAGCATATGTATACCCATGGCGGATTCAATCAATGTATGGCAAAACCAACACAATAAAGAAAATTTAAAAAAAAAAAAAGTAGGTCCATAGAATTTTATGAACAATTTCATGGAATCCCACTTTGATCCATTTACTGTCATGAAGCTGATATATAACAATCTGCTCCAATGTTTTTCTGCTAAATTCCTGAACTTAATGCAAAAACTCATTATATGTGGTTGTCCTATAAGCACTTCAAACTCTACTAATTAGTTAATTCAGTCTCTCAGCCAAGTCCAACTCTTTGCAACCCCATGGATTACAGCATGTCAGGCTTCCCTGTCCATCACCAACACCCAGAGCTTGCTCAAACTCATGTCCATGGAATCGGTGATGCCATTCAATCATCTCATCTTCTTTCCAAGTGCACATGGAACAGTCTTTGGGACTGACCACATACAAGGACACAAGATGAATCTCAACAAATTTAAGAATATAGAAATTATTTCAGCTATCTTTTCAGATCACAATGGCATGAAACTAGAAACCCATCACAGAAAAGAAATAGGAAAAAAAAAATGATTACAGGAAGACTAAACAACATGTTACTAAAAAATCAGTGACTTTTATAAATAAGGAAATAAAAGTCACCTGTATTCCACCCAAGGGCTCTTCTAACAATTTTTGTTCATAGTATTGCAACTTTCCTCAATGACACTACATACATACACACACACACAATTTTCTATTCTGTATTTTCTCTAAAATTTTATAATTTTCTCATGTCCCTACATATTTATATGTGTATTTAGCTTTTACAAATTATTGTATAATACAGTAATAATCTTAATTTACTTGAGATTCTTTTACTATGGAAAATTTTTAAATTTTTATTTGATAACATTACAGTGATTTTTTGTGTATAAATCCATGTGTTTTTAAATTATATCTCCAGAATAGATTTTTAACATTGAAACATTAATCCAAGGATTGAAATATATTTATTTAAGTTTATTGATAGAGACTGTGAATTATTTTGCTGTAGATTTTTAAATTTCTATTTTATATTGGAGCATAGTTGAGTAACAATACTGTGCCAAATTCAGGTGTACAGCAAAATGATTCAGTTATACACATGTATCTATTAATTTTCAAATTCTTTTCCCATTTATTACAGAATATTGAGCAGCATCCACATGCTATACAGCAGGTCTTTCTTGGTTATAGTATATACATGTCAATCCCAAACTCTCAGTCTATCCCTCCTCCCAATCTTTTCCCCAGTAACCATAATTTCATTCTCTAAGTTTGTGAACCTATTCTGTTTTGTAAATAAGTTTATTTGTATCATATTTTAAGATTCTGCATATAAATACTATCATATTATATGTGTCTTCACCTGACTTGTTTAACTTCACTTCACTTTGCCAACAAAGGTCCATCTAGTCAAAGCTATGGTTTTTCCAGTACTCATGTATGGATGTGAGAGTTGGACTATGAAGAAAGCTGAGCACAGAAGAATTGATGCTTTTGAACTGTGGTGTTGGAGAAGACTCTTGAGAGTCCCTTGGACTGCAAGGAGATCCAACCAGTCCATCCTAAAGGATGTCAGTCATGAATATTCATTGGAAGGACTGATGTTGAAGCTGAAACTCCAATATTTTGGCCACCTGATGTGAAGAACTGACTCATCTGAAAAGACCCTGATGCTGGGAAGGATTGGGGGCAGGAGGAGAAGGGGACAATAGAGGATGAGATGATTGGATGGCATCATCAACTCAATGGATATGAGTTTGAGTAAGCCCCAGGAGTCTGTGATGGACAGGGAGGCCTGGAGTGCTGCAGTCCACAAGGTTGCAAAGAGTCAGATATGAATGAGTGACTAAACTGAACTGAACTATGTATGATAATCTCCAGGTCCATCCATGTTGCTGCCAATGACATTATTTCATTCTTTTTAATGGCTGAGCAATACTCCATTGTGTAAATGTACTACTATTTCTTTTATCTTTCCTCTGTTAATGGATATTTAGATTGTTTCCATATCTTGGCTATTGTAAACATCATTGCAATGAACATTGGGGGGTGTATGTATCTTTTTGAACCATGTTTTACTCTGGATATATGCCCAGGAGTTTTGCCTCTGGACCACAATGGCAGCCCCATCTCTAAGGAACCTCCCCATATTGCTGTCTATAGTGGCCCTACCAATTTACATTCCTTTCATCATTGTAGAAAGGTTCTCTTTTCTCCATACCCTCTTTAATATTTATTTTTTGCTTATATTTTGATGATAGCCATTCCATCAGGTGTGAAGTGATACCTCATTATAATTTTGATTTCCATTTCTGTAATTATTAGCAAGGTTGAGCATTTTTCCAGTGCCTCTTGGCCATCTATGTTTTCTTTATAGCAATTTCTAGCTAGGCATTCTGATCATTTTTAAATTTTTTTTTAATCTTGAGCTTCATTGTAAATTTGGGAGACTAGTCCCTTTGCTCATATCATTTGCAAATATTTTCTCCCATTCTGTGGGTTTTCATTTTTTATGGTTTCCTTTGCTGTGCAAAAGCTTCTGAGCTTAATTAGGCCCATTTGTTTATTTTTGTTTTTGTTTCCATTATTCTAGAAGACAGCCCAGGAGAGCTATCAATGCATTTTTGTCAAAGAGTTTTCTGCCTGTTTTATCCTCTAAGAGTTTTATAGTTTTACATTTATCTTTAATACATTTTGGGTTTATTTTTGTGTATGGTGTTAAAAAATGTTCTAAGTTAATTTGTTTTACATGTAGCTGTAGAGTTCCTTTGTTTTATAGTCTTGCCTCATTTGTTATAGATTAATTGACCATAGTGTGTGCGGGTTTATTTACAGGCTTTCTACCCTGTTCCATTAATCGGCATTTCTGTTTTTGTGCCAGTAACATACTATTTTGAAGACTATAGCTTTGTAGTATAGTCTGAAGTCAGGAAGCCTGTTTCTTCCAGATGTTTTCTTTTTTCAAGATTGCTTTAGCTATTCAGGATCTTTTATGTTACCATACAAATTTTAAGATTAAAAAAAATTTTTTTTTCTTTGACCCACTAAACAGACTTTTCTCCAAAGAAGATATAAAAATGGCTAACAAACACATGAAAAGATGTTTGTTTCTCATTATCAGAGAAATGCAAATCAAAACCACAATGAGGTATCACTTTACACCAGTCAGAATGGCTGCCATCCAAAAGTCTACAAGCAATAAATGCTGGAGAGGATGTGGAGAAAAGGGAACCCTCTTACACTGTCGGTGGGAATGCAAACAAGTACAGCCACTATGGAGAACAGTGTGGATATTCCTTAAAAAACTGAAAATAGAACTGCCATATGACCCAGGAATCCCACTGCTGGGCATACACACTGAGGAAACCAGAACTGAAAGAGACACGTGTACCCCAATGTTCATCGCTGCATTGTTTACAATAGCCAGGACATGGAAGCAACCTAGATGCCCATTGGCAGACGAATGGGTAAGAAAGCAGTGGTACATATACACAATGGAATATTACTAAGCCATTAAAAAGAATACATTTGAATCAGTTCTACTGAGGTGGATGAAACTGGAGCCTATTATCCAGAGTGAAGTAAGCCAGAAGGAAAAACAACAATACAGTATACTAACACATATATATGGAATTTAGAAAGATGGTAACGATAACCCTGTATGCGAGACAGCAAAAGAAATGCAGATGTATAGAACAGTCTTTTGGACTCTATGGGAGAGGGCAAGGGTGGGATGATATGGGAGAATGGCATTGAAACATGTAAATTATCATATGTGAAATCAATCGCCAGCCCAGGTGTGATGCTTGATACAGGGTGCTCAGGGCTGGTGCACTGGGATAACCCAGAGAGAGGGAATTAGGAGGGAGGTGGGAGGGGGGTTCTGGAAGGGGAACACATGTATACCCATGGCAGATTCATGTCAATGTATGGCAAAACTAACACGATAATGTAAATTAAATAATTTTTTTTAAAAAGAAATAAAAATAAATAAATAAATACATAAATAAAAGAATTTCAGTTAAAACACAAAGACACAGAAAAATTAAAAGTGCCTGTGACACCAAGATGTCTCGCACCTCTGCTATGTCTGTCTCCTGGGTTGCAGGCTCCATTTTGGGGGGTGGGGATGGTAAAGGTAGAGAGGGAGCAGGTGTCACGGGTGCCTTTGCCACATCTGGGGTGATTGAGTTTGGGGGCAGGCAGAGTCACGGCAGCTTCCATGGCTAAAGGAATGGTGTCACAGGCGCAGCTGCTGCTGCTACCTGGTCTACTGTGGCCAGAGGTGCCACTTAACCAGGAGACTTGGTTTGCACGAGCTGCCTCTCCTGCTGCTTCTGGGTTCTCTGGAGCTGTGGGCTCAGCCAGGGGTCTGGGATTGCAGACACTTCCTCCACTGTTCCCACTTGCCACCACCTCTATGTGTTCCTAGCCCACTCTATACAGTTGTACAGATGTATGGAATTCTCTGGCAACCTTGTCTGTTACACGAAGCAACTTTGTTGAGTTATGGCTATTTTACTGGTTGTGGACTGAAGGAGAAAGACAAAGCAACTTACGCTGCTGTGATGCTAACACCATCTTATCATTTCACTTTTATTTGTAACACATGTACCATATTAATATGTTAATAACAGAAAATATTAAACATAAATATATGGGGACCTGTACTGTCTTCTCATTTTCTATAAATATAAGGTTGTTCTAAAAATAAAATATATTTAAAGTCTATCCCTAACTGAAAGAAAAAGTCATCAACTTTCATGAATGAGAAATATCATATCTACTTGCCTCCTTGACCTTTGCAGATTAGGATATCAAGTAGAGTGAGAGCAGGTAGGTAAAATTAAGATAATATCATTTCATGTATTGATAATAGGAAATTCAGTCTTCCCAGGACCATGGTGAAGGATAAAGTTAAATTATCCAGGGAGTTAGGTAATGATAACAGAAACAGTAAGGTTAAATATTTATTAAAGAAGTATGTTTGAAACCACAGGGACAAAAATTGGTTATTTTTCAAAGACCAGTAGGTACAAGTGATGGTGGAGAGGGAGAAGTCAGTAAAGGAAGAGAACGAACTCTTCTAAATATCTACTATGTCCCAAGCACTGTTTGGTTTGATATACCACATCTCACAATTAGCCCGTAAAGCAAACCTATATGGTAGCTACCATTCCCCACATTGCAAATGAAGAAAATTAAGCTCAGATATTTTAAGAAATAAAAAATACATGGAAGAGGTAGGAATCAAACATATTTGTTTTAGAATTCATCTCTTAAACCCTTTAAAGTGCATCGTATCTATGTTTTCTCCATAAGCCTTCATCTTGATATTTGTTTTAAATGTCATCTCTCTGCTAATAAATCTAAAATGCATATCAGGCTTTAAATTTGCCTAAACTCTAGACTTCTAAAATTATTTGATACCTTACCTGATGTTTGTCTAAATGGTAGTTCAAACATATCCAAAAGAGATGTTAATTTCCTCAAGTCTCCACTTTTAAATTAAAAAAACTGTACAGCCACTATGGAGAACAGTGTGGAGATTCCTTAAAAAACTGAAAATAGAACTGCCATATGACCCAGGAATCCCACTGCTGGGCATACACACCGAGGAAACCAGAACTGAAAGAGACATGTGTACCCCAATGTTCATCGCTGCATTGTTTACAATAGCCAGGACATGGAAGCAACCTAGATGTCCATCAACTGACGAATGGATAAGAAAGCTGTGGTATATATACACAATGGAATATTACTCAGCATTAAAAAAAATTCATTTGAATCAGTTCTACTCAGGTGGACGGAA
>ML662465.1:7115437-7158897 GCA_007570785.1 Antilocapra americana
TAGAAAGATGGCAGCGAGAACCCTGCATGTGAGACAGAAAAAGGAACACAGATGTATAGAACAGACTCGTGGACTCTGTGGAAGAGGGCAAGGGTGGGATGATATGGGAGAATGGCATTGAAACATGTTAATTATCATATGTGAAATCAATCGCCAGTCCAGGAGTGATGCTCGGGGCTGGTGCACCGAGATGTCCCAGGGGGTGGGAATCAGGAGGGAGGAGGGAGGGGGGTTCTGGAGGGGGAGCATATGTATACCCATGGCGGATTCATGTCATTGTATGGCAAAACCTACACAATAAAGTAAAGAAAATTAAAAAAAAACCCTGTAATTCCTCTCCAATCTTTCCCGTATCAGTAAATATCACCACTATGCACTCAGTTGATCAAGTCAGAAACCCAAATCAAATGAGTTTCCTCCTTTTCCCTCAACATGCTGCACTCTTTACAATTCTAATTACAGAGAACAGCCTTAAACTGTTCACTTCTCTCTCAAATTCATGGACACCACCCTAGTCCAAGCTGTTATGAGTACGGAAACGTCCTTATTCACCTTTCTCTCAGTAATTCTCCACACCACAGTCAGAGAATATTTTCAAAGCATAAATCAGATTATGTCCTTAGAGCAATCATACTCCTTTAGTGACTTCCAAATATTTTTCAAGTTCAAAGCTTTTTGAAATTTACTGTGACCTAATGGTTCCTACCTGATCTGGCGTCTATCTCTTTAAACTTGTTTCAACCATTTCTTCTTTTTGCTTCTTCAAATACATGACAATGTTTTTTCCACCTCAGAACTTGGATTTAATGCTCTGTTTTAATCTTTTATCTCTCATTTTTCAACTCCCTGTTTCATCCACATCTTTCAGATTTCAATACAAAGATCACCTTCACAGAGAGGCTTTCTTTCACTATTCCATCAAAATTACTTCTCATTCTTGTTGTATGTCCAAATTATTATCCAATCATCTTGTTTCCCTCATGATGTAATACATTCTATAATACATAATTTAATCATCTTTTTCAGAGTCTTACCATTATCCTTTCAGGCAGATTTCCAGTCAGACTTCACCATTTACTCAGTGGTGGCTTCATAGAAGGTAGCAGTAGCACCTCAGCAAGCCTCATCATTACCACATCCAGTGGCTCCTCTTTCCAGGACCCAAGCAAGAAGCTTCCTGGCATGTTTCTCTGTCACCCAGTACGAGGTTTTTCTAGTTGCCAGACATAGCCTATGGTACCTCAGCAAACTTGTTACCATTCACACAGCCACAGATCCACGCCTTCAGTAAAGTAAGCTTGACCTCATACTTGGTAGAGAGGAAGAAACTTTTCCAAGTTTGTTCTTCCAGTGAGTACTGCCTTCTGAGCCTTAGAGGTAGTGACTATTCTTTAATCTACTATTTCTACATTCTTTAAAGTTTGATTTATTCCTATCAGTATTTTTACCTGTTTTTATTACTAAGTTCTTTGCACTAAAATTTCTGTATTACTGGGGAATAATTTCTGTTTCCTAGTTCAACTCCGAATGATACACTGACACTTAGGTTTCCGAAGTTGTTATATGGATTTGTATTACTAGAAATATAACATTTTCCCATATCTTTGCTACAAATACTATTGTCAAATGTTTTTATTTGAGCCATTCAGATGAGAATGCCAATCTCTAAATATGTTCTTTATTTCAGATTCCATAGTTCTTGTAAAATCTTTCTCTGCTAACTCTTATATCTAGATAATCTGTGTGTCTGCTTCCATTGTATGTTCCTATTCTTAGTTACTGGCCACTCACTATCTTGCACCTCTTCACATGTCTAGTAATTTTTTATTTGTGCTATGCATTTTGTATAAAATAACCAAGGAGGCTCCAGCCATCTTCCATCTGAAAGTAGCCCCTTTTCTTGATTAAATATATAAGGGAAAGAGGTCATCAATTACATCTAATCTGGAATTCAGTGGTGTGAAAAACTGATTGGAATTTTAGAAAGATTTGAGCTATCCTAGTTTATTCTTATTCTTTAAGAACAGTCCTCTTAAACTCCTGATGGAATATCTTGCAGGTCTATATATCTTCAGTCCAATAAGTCTGAAGGAGATTCTGTTCTGTCCTTTACAGTTTTGAATATAGTTCTTTAGCTTTCTACTTGTTACAACTCCAAATATGCCAGGTGTCTTGGGTGGGAGGCCAATTGTGTGCTTTGGCTTCTGAGCTTCACAGGTTTACAGATTTCATGTTGCCTTTTAGAATCCTTGATATAGTTTCCCAGAATCCCACTTAAAGCTCTCTACATCAATTTAAATATCTCAAAGGGTAAATTGATCACATGGGACTGCTTCATGTTTCCAAAATGTCATGCCAGCCAACTATAACCACCAAAATGCTCGAGCACCTCTTTATTTCAGTAGAGTTCTTGTTTGGAGTAGAGGGTGCAGGGATTGATTCTCAGTCCCTAGTTAGAAAATACCTACAAGGGAGAAAATGGCCAGTATTTTTAAGGTCAGTTTAAAAGGATCGCTTATTCTTCGGAATTGAAAATAATCTAGTCCTTATAGCTTCTGCAGTTGTCTGATAAATATAATTCATCTGGTTTCTTCTACTGTTTTCAGTTTGAGTGTCGGGCTACCAAGAACTTCGCCATCCTACTTGGAGGCAGGAGTACCCCTAACTGTTTGCTTACATTTCCTTTAAAAGGGAGATTTTATCAGAATATTTTACAATTATATTTCCAATACCAATCAGATTCTAGAACATAATAGGTGCTAAGAAACTACTTGTTAAACTTCTGAATAAATAAATAAATAGTACATAGAAAGTCCTTGGTTCTGCTAAGTACTCATAAGTCTAGATATGCAAGTCTGGGAGAAAGAGCTAGGAAAATATGAACTTCTACACAAATTAGAGGAAGGTCTCAGGGACAATCTTGGTGAAAAAGTGAAAATAGAGATAAGAAAGGATATGGGTGGTAAAATGGCTCATGTGGCTGTTAATATAACCCCATCATAAATCATAAATCACAAAATTGTGATTTAAATGGACTTCCTGAGAAAATACAACGAAAAGACAGTTTTACATCTACAGTGATGTGATAAAGATGGAATCATAATGCAATATGCTGGAGGCAGAGAAAACCATTATAGAATAAAAAGTCCTATCCTCTTCCTTGAATGAGGAAATGATTAGCAGAAATTTTGAACAGATATTTGAGTTTCCACAAATTGTGAGATTAGAGGTTCAAGTTAAGCTGAAGTATCTCCTTGAGGCCCAAGAGAATGCCAGCAGATATATGGGTTACCTGAATAATACATGCCTGCAGTTTATCCAGATAAACTGATATGTCTAAGAACATGTCCTTGCAGACCACTTTGAAAGAGGATAGTGTAAACAAATGGCCTAATATATAAGTCAAGGCAGAGTGGTGAACAGAAATTTGTATTTACATAACAAGTCTTCACAGTTCCAATGAAAAATTAACTCTTATAATGGAAGAATTGTAGCAGACACAGTTATCTATACAAAGCCGAACTCTATTCAGAAGTAAATAGAGGAAAATATGAATTTTTATTTCATTTGCATAAATTTCA
This sequence comes from Antilocapra americana, assembly GCA_007570785.1. NCBI lineage: Eukaryota > Metazoa > Chordata > Mammalia > Artiodactyla > Antilocapridae > Antilocapra > Antilocapra americana. The sequence goes on from ML662465.1 coordinate 7,119,019, forward strand.
TTTTGTCTCATTAAATAATAGGCCTGCTGACCATAACCTTTTATTAACATCATATGGGAGCAGGGTTACGGCCAGTGACAAATACTTGCTATTTTTATTGTTCAGTTGCTAAATTGTGTCTGACTCTTTGCAACCACATGGACTGCAGCACACCAGGCTTCCCTCTCCTTCACTATCTCCCAGAGTCTGCTCAAATTCATGTCCATTGAGTTGGTGATGCTATCTAACCATCTTATCCTCTGCCATCATCTTCTCCTTTTCCCTTCAATCTTCCCCAGCATCCGAGTCTTTTCCAATGAGTCAGCTCTTTGCATCAGAAAATTAATTTACTATGTGTTGTAAATCACTTTTCAATACTACAGGGGAAAAGAGACCTGTAAATAATACCTTGTACAAATGTTCAATCCTGATACCAGCCGGCAAACCAACAGGTTCTTCTTCAAAATAAGCATTTTGAACTGTACTAGTAACATGCATATCTTCCTTTTTCTTAATGCTTGTAGGCTTTCCAAGCCAGTAGCCTTTCTAAGAAAAGAAGAAAAACAGAATCTATCATATGACTGAAAAATAAAATGTTCCTAAACTTGAAAACATTTTGACTCATTTCACTTCAGTTTTGAGATGGGTTGCAGCAGATAACTTGAAATAAAGTTTGGAAGCAAATAGACTATAATTTTAATTCCTACAGAATAACTACAAAATATGCTATTTAAAATGTCACTTTAATATGGCTCAGCAAAAAGCATTCTATCATTCTGAGTCAGTCTCTTTATTTGGAGATGTGGTCTAAAGATCCTTAAAGATTGCTAAGACCCTTTCAATGAGTTTGTGAGTTCAAAAGTGCTTTCATAAAAGCACTTTAATATATGTATTCTTTTTCATATTCTGTTCCATTCTAGAAAAATAACTCCTAGAATGTTTGGTTTTGAAGGCCAGTGGGGCTTACTTTCAGAAATCTGAGGAGGCTAGGGGAAATAGACACTTCACTTCTAGAGGGCACGAAAAATATCACATTCTCCAGGACCCAGAGGAGAAGCAGTAATTTGAAAGAAGCCTGGGTAATGCTGGTGGGCCTGCTAATCTTGGAGAGACCTCTGGAAAGGCGCGAGGCCACGAGAGCTCGCCCTGTGGATACAGACACTGGTGGCCGCCGTTTGGGAGAGCTGATTGCACCACGTTGACACTTGCTGGCAAGCACCATTTTGGAACCCTCCTTCTAGCTGATTAGCCTTAGGGCCCAGCCATGCCCTTGCCCAACAGCCTGTAGGAATCAATTACACAGCAGATGGCCTACCTTCAGACCCTGTGAGCCCACAGCACCAGTGGTATGTCCCTGCCCAGCTCGGGGCCCAGGGCCTGGCCCACACATCAGTGTGCAGGCACTATAAGCAGGACCCCCAGAACCATGCAGCTGGGCCCAGCTGCACTCACAAGTGGGGAGGCATCAGCCCCAGAACCCGAGCTCTGCCCACCAGTGATCTTGCTCTAGCCTCGGGAATAGTCTCACCCGGCAGTGGGTGGATACTAACCACAGGACAACCACAGCCCCACAGCCTGTGGTCTGAGCCCAACTACCAGCAGGCCAGTACCTGCCCTAGGACTGGCTGGGCCCTGTGCCCAGTAACAGGTCAACAAAGCTTTGCAACATGCCAGATCCCACAGAGAGCTGTGTCAGGAACCAGTCCCAGTCACCAACAGTCCAATAGTAACTCTGGGACCCCTGGGTCCTACAGCCAAACCATAGGACCTAATTCTGCCTCCAGTGAACCATCTCTAGCTCCAGGGCCTGCCTCAGCCACCAGTGTGGGGGCAACAGTCCCCGGATCTCCTGGACCCCAACTCCACTTATCAATGAACCAGCCACAGGTCCAGGGCTCCACAGGGTTCAGAATCCAGCCACTTCATGACTTGGCCCCAGAAACTAGTGTTCAACAGCCCTTACACAAGGAAGGGCCTGGCAACGAACCAGACCAAGGCTAACAAAGCCTGCCAGATTACCCATGGTAAGCAGCCCACCACAACAGGAGGACCCACATAGCCTAAATAAGGGGCACACCGAGAACATATAGCTCTGGTAATAAAAGGTGAGTGTGCTGCTGGGATGCATTAGGCTTCTCCTTCAAGGCCACTTCTCCAATGTTGAGAAATGTAATTAATATATCAAGTACACAGACATAAAAACAGCAAGTTAGGGAAAATTATGTGACAGAGGAATATGTCCCAAATGAAGAAACAATATAAAAACCCAGAAGAACTAGGTGAAGGGGCAGTAGACAATCTACTTGAGAACAATTTTACAGTAATGACCATAAAGATCATCAAAAAACTAAAGAGAAGAATGGGTGAACAGAGAGAGAAGTTAGAAACTTTCAACAAAGAATTGGAAAATATAAAGAGCTACCAAACAGAGATGAAGAACACAATAACTGAAATGAAAAATACACTAGAAAGAATCAACAGTAGACTAAATAACATGGAGAAAAAGATCAATAAGCTGAGTATTAATAAGACAGAGTATCAGAAATCATCAATGCTTAACAAAAGAAAAGAATGAAAGGCAATGTGGACAGTTTACGATATTTCTGAGACAATATCAAGCATACCAGTATTCACATTATACAGGTCCCTGAAGGAGAAGAGAGAGAGAAAGGGTATAAACATATCTGGAGACATAATAGGTAAAAAAATTCCCCAACCTAGGAAAAGAAACAGGTATCCAAAACCAGCAAGTGCAGAGAATCTCATACAGGATGAATTCAAAGAGGAACATACCAAAACACATTGTAATTAAAATGACAAAACTAAAGATAGAGAGTATTAAAAACAGCATGGGAAAAGCAACACGTAACATTCAAGAAAACTCCCATAAGATTATCCACAATAAGCAGATAAGAGATACAGAAAATAATTAGATGTAAAATATAATATCAAAAACAATAATCATGAGGGGAGGAGAATACAATGCAGGATTTTTTAAATGCATTTGAAATTAAGAGATCAGCAATTACATGCTTGTGTGTGTGTGTGTGTGTGTGTATATGAAAGTGGAAGTTATTAGCTCAGTCTTGTCTGACTCTTTGTGACCCCACCAGGTCCTCTTGTCCATGGAATTATATATACTGACAGTGAAGTCACTCAGTCATGTCCAACTCTTTGCAACCCCATGGACTGTAGCCTACCAGGCTCCTCCATCCAAATTATATATATATATATATATATATATATATACAGTATACATCTACATAAATATATATATGTAGATGGTAACCTCATGGTAACCACAAACCAAAAATCTATCATAAAAGAAGGAAGGAAAAATCAGAAGAAAAGAACTTCAAAAACAAACTCAAAGCATTAACAAAATAGCAATAAGAACATACATATCAATAATTATCTTAAATGTAAATAGACTAGATGCTCTAACCAAATGACACAGAGCAGCTGAATGGTAACATGAACAAAGAACAAGACCTGTATATCTTCTTATCTTCTTACAAGACTTGCTTCAGATGTAGACACAAACATAGGCTGAAAGTGAAGGAATAGAAAAAGGATGTTCCATGCAAACAGGTTTCAAAAGAAAGCCAGAGTAGTGACATTTTACCACATAAAACAGACTCTATAATAAAGAGTGTTATGAGACAAAGAAGGATAATACATAGTGATCAAGGAATGGATCGAAGAAGATATAATAATTTTAAACATCTATGCACCCAATGTTGCTGAAGCTGAAGCTCCAATAATTTGGCCACCTGATGCAAAGAGCCAACTCATTAGAAAAGATCCTGATGCTGAAAAAGGTTGAAAGCAAAAGGAGAAGGGGGCAACAGAGGATGAGATGGTGAGATGGCATCACTGACTCAATGGACATGAATTTGAGCAAACTGGTGTGTTACAGTGCATGGGGTCACAAAGAGTCAGATACGACTTAGCAATTGAACAACAACATTACCTCTATCTAGTTGATGGTTTTAGCCACCACCCCCTCAATTTCCCATCCTCCCAGACCCTGAAGCTAACAAGACATTAAAAAGATCATATACAATGATCAAGTGGGATTTATCCTAGGGACATAGGTATGGTTCTATTTCCACATATCAATCTATATGATACCCTCCATTAACAAACTGAAAAAGAAAAAAACATATAATCTCAATAAATGGAGAAAATATTTTGACAAAATTAGAATTCCATTTATGGTAAAAAAAAAGAGAAAAACCTCTCTAGAAAATGGGTATAGAGGCAACATCAGTTCAGTTCAGTTCAGTCACTCAGTCATGTCCGACTCTTTGCAACCCCATGAACCGCAGCACACCAGGCCTCCCTGTCCATCACCAATTCCAAGCGTCCATTTCAACAATAATCCAGGCCATATATAAAATGCTGACATCATACTCAACAATGAAAAGCTGAAAGCAGGAACAAGACAAGGATTCCACTATAACCACTTTTATTCTGTGTAGTATTGAAAGTCCTAGCCACAGCAGTCAGAGAATAAAAAGAAATGAAAAGAATCCAAATTGAGAAGAAAGAAAACTGATAATTTTCAGATTACATACTATACATAGAAAATCCTAAAGTTGCTATCAGAAAGCTAAGGCTCATTAATAAATTATGTAAAGCTGCGTGATACAAAATTAACATATAGAAACCTGTTGCAATCAATACTCAGAAAAGTAAATTAAGAAAATCGGCCCATTTACAACCGCATCAAAGACAATAAAATACCTAGGAATAAACCAATGTAAGTAGGTAAAAGATCTATCCTAATAAAACTACAATATACCATTAAAAAATTAAAGACAACACAAATAAATGGAAAGATATCCTTTGTTCATGAGTTAGAAGAATTAATATTTTTAAAATGACCATACTCCCCAGGACAATGTAAAGATCCAATGGATCCTCTATCAAAATACCTAATGACATTTTTCACAGAACTAGAACAATAAATTTCAAATCTGTGTAGAAACACAAAACCCCCAAAGAGCCAATACAATTTGAGAGAGAACAGAGCTAGAATTATCATATCCCCTCATGTTAGACTACGCAGTGAAACTACCCTTATCAAGACAGTATAGTACTGGCACAAAAACTGCCATATAAATCAGTCAAATAGAATAGAGAGCCTAGAAATAAACCCACACAGTTATGGTCAATTAATCTCTGACAAAGGGGTAAGACGGTACTAGAGAGAAGTCTCTTCAATAAGTGGTACTGGGAAAACTGGAGAGCTACATGTAAAATAAATGAGATTAGAATGCTTTCTAATACCATATTCAAAAAGAAACTCAAAATAGATTGAATATCTAAATATAAGACTGGAAACCATAAACATCCTAGGAGAAAATATAGGAAGAACACTCTGACATAAATGATAACAAAATTTTTTGGATCTCTTTCCCAAGCCAGAAGAAACAAAACCAATAGTAAACAAATGGGACATAATCACTTAAAAAATTTTGTAGAGCAAAGGAAACCATCAACACAGCAAAAAGACAACCCACTGAATGGGAGAAAATTCTTGCAAATGATATAACTAATAAAGGGTTAATGTAGAAAAAAACCAGCTCATATTACTCAACATCATAAAAACAAGCAGCCCAAATAAAAAATGGGCAGAAGAACTGAATATACAGTTTTTCATACAAGATATGTGGATGGCCAACAGGTACATGAAAAGATGTTCAACATTGTTAATCATCAAGGAAAAGCAAATCAGAACCACAATCAGATATCACATCACATCTATCAGAATAGCTATCATCAAAAAGAACACAAATAACAAATGTTGGTAAGGATGTGGAGAAAAGGGAACCTTCCTATTCTGTTGGTAGGAATATAAATTGGTGCAGCCTCTATCGAAAATACTATAAAGGTTTCTCCAAAAACTAAAAATACAACTAACATACAACCCAACATTTCACTCCTGGGGATTTATCCCTACAAAAGAAAAGCACTAATTTGAAAATATACATGCATCCTCCGTACCAAGATACGGAAACAACCTAAGTATTCATCAACATGATGGATGAACCCAGCTCTCCTGCACTGCAGGCAGATTCTTTACCAGCTGAGCAACAAGGGAAGCCAAAGAACACTGGAGTGGGTAGCCTATCCCTTCTCCAGGAAATCATCCAGACTCAGGAATCGAACTGGGGTCTCCTGCATTGCAGGTAGATTCTCTACCAACTGAGCTATCAGGGAAGCCCTAAAGTATAGATAAAGTATTCCTATATACATACATATATAGGAATATGAAAATTTGTCATTTGTATCAACACTAATGGGCTTGGAAGACACTATGTTAAGTGAAACAAGTCAGAAAGAGAAATGTAAACACTGTATGATATCACTTATATGTGGAATATTAAAAAATACAACAAACTAGTGAATATAACATAAAAGAAGGAGACTAACAAATATTGAGAACAAGCTAGAGGTTACTAGTGGGTAGAGGGAAGTGGAAAGGGGCAATATAGGGGTAGGGGAATAAGTGGTACACACTTATAGGTTATAAAACAATTTACAAGATATATTATCTAGCATAGGGAATAAGACCAATATTCTATAACTATAAATGGAGTATAACTTCTAAAACTGTGAATCACTATGTTGTATATCTCAAATTTATATAATATTATACATCTATTGTAACTCCATAAAAAGTAAAACAAATAAAAAATAAAATACATTATTTCTCTTTTTACACTGTTGATATATTCATTGATGGTGTAAAAACCATATTGAGAAAAACTGTGATGCTTTAAAACAAATCAAACAGTAGGATAAAACTGTACTAAATGTAATTTTTTCACAACTATACACAGTAAAAAAATTATTTCATTTAATTGCATCATTGAGAAAGGAGTAAAAGTAATTTTCTAAGTCTTACTCCTTGAATATGAATTTTTATTATTCTGTGTAATGAAAGGAGAAATATGCACAATGCATTTCTGTAGCAGATCAAAATATAATGGGAGCCCTAAATTATTTGTCATTGTTTTGTGGGGTCAACTAGCCACTTTTGAAAATAGAAAGGCATTTTTACCTGACAGGATGATAGACATAAAAATCAGTTATTCAAGACTTGGATATCTAATACACATCTTTCTTACAAATTAATAAAGCAGTGCTTCATTTCAAGAAAAAGAACTGACAATATTTGTCATCAATGAAAAAAATTGAGGTTTCTGCTGAAAAGTAATCCACTATTGTATAACATATTTCCACTTCTGGCAAAATACCTTGGTGACATCATATTCATATTAATAAATGTGAACCTTTGATGATGTAATAAAGAAATGTGTCATCACTTGGAAGATATGTATTAGTGAAAGAATCTTTTCCAAATAATAAAGATAAGTTATGACAAATTTATGTTTGGTTAAATATTTATTCAATTTGAAAGATACACTAATGGATATTATTTTAACAGATTTAGAAATGTTCAGTAATATGTTTTCAGACTCCAAACTTTAATCAATTGCTAGTAAATTATGATCAGTTAAGTTTTAGTGAACAATCATACATAAACTTAAGGCTACCAAAATATGCCACCTTTTAAAAACTACATGCCTATGTAAGGCTGCATTTTTTTTTCAAATATTTTAAGGAAGACAACAAAGCAATAGATTGAATGCGGAGTCAGATACTCACTATCCGATGAGAATCGAGTTATCTTCAATTAAGCAAACATGAAAGATACTTGAAAAATATAAAACATGACACTATTCTCACTAATTTTAATTTTGAAAATAGTTTTTTCCACCAAAATGTTACATAGTTCAATACATAATGGGTTTATCAGTGATATATTTAAATAAGTTGATAAATATTTTCTAAATTCCTTGGTATTAATTTCCAAATATGATAAATACTAATAGATATAATTGACACTGAAGTTCCTTGGGGAGCTCAATAATTTTTAAAAGTGCAGATACATGAAGCAGGGCATTCAAAGATGGTCCTCTGGGACAACCCAGAGGGATAGGGTGGGGAGGGAGGTGGGAGTGGGTTCAGGATGGGGGAACACGTATGTACCCATGGCTGATTCATGTTGATATGGCAAAACCCACCACAATATTGTAATTATTCTCCAATTAAATAGATTTATTAATTTAAAAAAAAAGAAAAAATGCAGAGGCGTTCTGAGAATCACTTGCTTTAAACCACTGAATGATAAACAAGAGGACTAAAAATGGAGGACAGATAGAAATGTTCCCCATTTTGCTATGGCTTTCAGTTCGGTTTAGTCGCTCAGTCGTGTATGATTTTTTGTGACCCCACACACTGCAGTATGCCAGGCTTCCTGTTCATCACCAACTCCCGGAGTTTACTCAAACTCTTGTCCATTGAGTTGGTGATCCCATCCAACCATTTCATCCTCTGTCATCCCCTTCTCCTCCCGCCTTCAATCATTCCCAGCATCAGTGTCTTTTCAAATGAGTCAGTTATTCGCATCAGTGGCTATGGCTTTGATTCTAAGTAATTTGGACTAATAGTAGAAAAAAAGCATATAATGGTAACCAGATATTTGACATAATTTATAATCTCATTGCTAGGGTCTAAGGACCTTACCATACATTCTTTCAGATATAGATTTTTAATAGAAAACCATTTAATTCTATTATACATGTTATAAAGTTAACTCATAATGGCTTTAGTTGAGAAGGAATTAGCTGTATTAGTATCATAAGACTGTATGGAGGGTGTTAAGATTAAATAATGTTCACTCTTCAACAAACTCAGTATATAAGAACTGGAGTTTCTCTCAATAACAGAAATAATTAGAACTTACCTGCATAAAGAAATACCATGGTTTGGGCACACCATACTTTCCTGGAAAGACAGCATCTATATACCAGGCCAGAAGGCCATACAAGAAGGCATCAAATAAAAGCATTCCCATAATTTGAGCAAGAGTGAGTTCATCATCTGGGCTCACTTGTGACAAGAAGTTATTCCACTTAGCACCATATTCTGAAATATAATAGGAGACAGTTACTTCAGGTGCCCAAATGTGACTAAAACAAAATTATTCATCAGCTTTATGATTAAACGATGAATAAAAGTGCACTGATATTCTCTAGCTATAGATACTACTTACTACTTTCTGATATTCTAAATTTTAGGTTGCTCAAAAAGATAATGAAGCAGTAGTGAAAGGGGTCTCTGCCTAGAGCCAAACATGTTGATAAAAATGTTGGTAGGTGACTGAAACAAAAATAAGCAATCATCAGAAGTCCATAAAATAAGACTCAAAGCAATAAGCAGACCTATTGCTTGAGATGGTGGTCCTATCTCTCCATTCTCTCTCACACTGATTTCCATCAAAATAACCAGAAGGATATATAAAATTGGAAATGTATTCATCAATATTAAAAAATAAGGTTCAGCTTCCAGTTTCTGGTTTGGAAAAAGAACTTAGAAGTCACCACTCCATCCTAACAAGTAGGTAGCTGAACTGAAAAGTCTACAACTCTTCTTAGATTCATCAGATAAGTGAGGTCACAGGGCAACACGCTGTCCCTAAAACAGGAGAGGCAGACAGGCAAACACAGAGAATATAATTTAATGGAGTAGAAACTCTAAAAAGAATCTCTAAAAGATCCAGTACTAGAGTAGAAAATAATTAACAAATTGCTGGGGCCTTACTAGGACAAGTCTAAAGAATTAGAAAGTCCAGGGATGTTCAAGTCATAAGGAACTTGTGAATTCATGTTTTTATCAATTTTTCCTCCAAGATCCTTATCAGTTTCTCATTGCAAATATACGAGAAAACTCCCCTCATGCTTCCAGGAATCATGGAAGAAGAGAAGAAGGAACCATTTTGAAATGTGCCAGAGTATACTATTCTTAATCAGGCCTGATTCATGAGAAAGTATCTTATCAGAGCATAACCTACTTAGGGGAAGGAAAAGTCCAACCTGCTCTAGTCATCTTGTTTCTTCTAAAGAGGAAAAAAAACTGAGAGGCCCTGATGATTTCATAGATCAGCAGCATAAGCTCAATGGAAGACTAAAGCCCAGTCATAGTACTATGGAATCCTTTCTCTCCCCACTACACCTTACCTCTACATCACTAATGTTCTATTTACTACATTTCCTTTTCCCTAGACCCTCATCTACAACAAAGATTTATACAGCATACTAAAGGGAAAAAAACGCGGTTTGAAGAAACTAAAGCAACATCAGAATCAGCCTCTGATATGCAAAATGTTGGAAATATTAAACCAGGACTATTATAGTATTGAAACATGTATAATATCATATGTGAAACAGATCGCCAGTCCAGGTTCGATGCATGAGACAGGGTGCTCAGGGCTGGTGCACTGGGATAACTCTGGGGGATGGGATGGGGAGGGAGGGGGCGGGGGTGTTCAGGATGGGGAACACATGTACACCCATGGCTGATTCATGTCAATGTATGGCAAAAACCACTACAATATTGTAAAGTAATTAGCCTCCAATTAAAATAAATTATTAAAAAATAAATAAACCAGGACTATTTAAAACCATGATTAACATAAGACCTTTAATGGAAAAAGTACACAGCATGCAAGAATAGACTGATAATGTAGAGAGATGGATAAGAAAGAATCAAAAAGAAATGCTAGAGTCCTTGGCATGGCTGTGGTGGGGCAAACGATGGACAGGAAGGAGGGAGAAAAGCCTGAGAACCCACAGCTAGCTACAGCCTCTGGAGTAACAGGACAAAGTGCCAGTTGAGAAGTGCTGAGAAGCAACGAGCTGAAGGAGAAACTTCATTTCTCAACAATGCTTATAAAGATCTGCAAGTTTGGATTTGGTAGTCAGACAACAGAGAAAGAAAGCATCAGCTTGTTTATGAGACTTGTATCAAGTATGCCTGAACTAACAAAGCTGTTTCAACTCTTGCTCCAATAAATCCTTTCAGGAGCAGCAGCTTTTAAAGAAGATGAAGAAAGCAAACCAGAGGAAATGCCTCCTAAAAAAAAAGATGGGGGAAAAATGTTAGACAAACACACACATCAGCAGGAGGAAACTCCTTCAATAAAGGAAGATATGGGTTTTCTGACAACCAGGAGCTATGGGAGGGAAATATAAAATCTTATCCTGGAAAAGTCCATTACTAAGATCTGTTAAATAAACTATTATGAAATCAAGGTATGATGCAGATGTAATTTAAAATGAGCAGTTTCCTTTTTTAAAAAAATAAAATTGTATATAAATATGTTTGGAGCAGCTTAAAAAAAAGGAGCCACTTTAAAAAAAACAAACTGTCACATGAGAGCTTGAAATTAGAAGTAATTTGTACACAGATTTCAATACATTTGTTAATTTTGTAGGTTTATACTATTAGTTTCCAAAGACTGCAGATAATAAAGAAATTCAGTTCAGTTCAGTCGCTCAGTCGTGTCCAACTCTTTGTGACCCCATGAATCGCAGCACACCAGGCCTCCCTGTCCATCACCAACTCGCGGGGTCCACCCAAACCCATGTCCATTGAGTTGGTGATGCCATCCAGCCATCTCATCCTCTGTCATCCCCTTCTCCTCCTGCCCTCAATCCTTCCCAGCATCAAGGTCTTTTCCAATGAGTCAACTCTTCGCATGAGGTGGCCGAAGTATTGGAGTTTCAGCTTCAACATCAGTCCTTCCAATGAACACCCAAAACTGATCTCTTTCAGGATGGACTTGCTGGATCTCCTTGCAGTCCAAGGGACTCTCAAGAGTCTTCTCCAACATCACAGTTCAAAAGCATCATTTCTTCCACGCTTAGCCTTTTTCACTGTCCACTGAACCAGTCTGTTGTTCCATGTCCAGTTCTAACTGTTGCTTCCTGACCTGCATACAGATTTTTCAAGAGACAGGTCAGATGGTCTGGTATTCCCATCTCTTTAAGAATTTTCCAGAGTTTGCTGTGATCCACACAGTCAAAGGTTTTGACATAGTCAAAAAAGCAGAAGTAGATGTTTTTCTGGAACTCTCTTGCTTTTTTGATAATTCAGTGGATGTTGGCAATTTGATCTCTGGTTCTTCTGCCTTTGCTAAAAGCAGTTTGAACATCTGGAAGTTCATAGTTCACATATTGCTAAAGCATGGCTTGGAGAATTTTGAGCATTTCTTCACTAGCGTGTGAGATGAGTGCAACTGTGCGGTAGTTTGAGCAATCTTTGGCATTGCCTTTCTTTGGGATAGGAATGAAAACTGAGCTTTTCCAGTTCTGTGGCCATTGTTGAGCTTTCCAAATTTGCTGGCATATTGAGTGCAGCACTTTCATAACATCATCATTTGGATTTGAAATAGCTCAACTGGAATTCCATCACCTCCACTAGCTTTGTTTGTAGTAATGCTTCTTAAGGTCCACTTGACTTCACACTCCAGGATGTCTGGCCTAGGTGAGTGACCACAACATCATAGTTATTCGAGTCACTAAAACCTTCCTGACCTTCCCATGTGGCTCAATGGTAAATAATCCACCTGCCAATGCAGGAGATGTGCCTTTGATCCCTGGGTTAGGAAGACTCCCTGGAGGAGGAAATAAGAGTTGGACCATATAGAAAGCTGAGTACTGAGGAAGTGATGCTTTTGAATTGTGGTGCTGGAGAAGACACTTGAAAATTCCTTGGACAGCAAGGACATCAAACCAGTCAATTCTGAAGGAAATCACTCCTGAATATTCATTGGAAGAGCTGTGCTGAAGCTGAAGCTCCAATAATTTGGCCACCTGATGTGAAGAACCAACTCACTGGAAAAGACCCTGATGCTGGGAAAGACTGATGGCAGGAGAAGTGGGTGACAGAGGATAAAATGGTTGGATGGTATCACTGCTTCATGGACATGATTTTGAGCAAACTTCAAGTGATAATGAAGGACAGGGAAGTCTAGGGCGCTGCGGTTCATGGGGTCACAAACAGTCAGATATGACTTAGCTACTGAACAACAACAGAAGGAGAAGAGGGAGAGAAAGGAACTGAGAAAATATTTGAAGTGATAATAGTCAAAAGCCTCACTAACATGAGAAAGAAAATATTCAAGGATGAAGAAGTGCTGAGAGTCCCAAACAGGGTTATGCCAAGGAAGAAACTTGCCAAGACACTTAGTAATCAAGTTGACAAAAATTAAAACAAGGAGAAAATATTAAAGGCAACAAGGGAAAAGCAACAGGTAACATACAAGAGAATATTCTTAAGGACACTTGATTTTTCAGCAGAAACTCTAAAGGCCAGAAGAGAGATATTTAAAGTGGTGAAATGGTAATGTTATCCCAGTTTTAAAGCTGAAGAAACTGAGGCTTAAACAATTTAGTAAGAGGCATTCAGGAATTAGGACTTGAAGTATTAATGTTAATTCTCTGGTACATTTCTGATAGATTCTCTGAGAAGTTTATTGAGCTTTAAAAAAAAAACCACAAAACTTTGGAGTTAAGGAGCATTGATGTTTCTTGATGGTGTTAAAGTGTTGCACTCAATATGTCAGCAAATTTGGAAAAGTCAGCAATGGCCACAAGACTGGAAAAGGTCAGTTTTCATTCCAGTACCAAAGAAGAGTAATGCCAAAGAATGTTCAAACTATCATACAGTTGTGCTCATTTCACATGTTATAAAGGTTATGCTCAAAATCCTTCAAGCTAGACTTCAACAGCACATTAATTGAGAACTTCCAGATCTCAATTTATACACAAGCTCTGTTTAGAAAAGGAAGAGGAGCCAGAGATCAAATTGCCAACATCCATTGGTTCATATAAAAAGCAATGGAATTCCAGAAAGACATCTCTTTCTGCTTCACTGACTACATTAAAGCTTTGATTTCATGGATCACAACAAACTGTGAAAAATTCTTAAAGAGATGGGAATACCAGACCACATCTTGAGAAATCTGTATGCAGGTCAAGAGGCAACAGTTCTTATAACTGACTGGTTCAAAGTTGGAAAAGGAGTACAACAAGGCTATTTTCCCACCTTGCTTATTTATCTTATATGTAGATTACATTATGGGAAATGCCAGGATGGGTGAATCACAAGCTGGAATCAAGATTTATGTCAGAGAGTGTTCTGCCTATGTTTTCCTCTAAGAGTTTTATATTTTCTGGTCTTACATTTAGGTCTTTAATCCATCTTGAGTTTATTTTTGTGTATGGTGTTAGAAAGTGTTCTAGTTTCATTCTTTTACATGCAGTTGACCAGTTTTCCCAGCACCACTTGTTGAAGAGATTGTCGTTTCTCCATTGTATATTTTTGCCTCCTTTCAAATATAAGGTGTCCATAGGTGTGTGGATTTATCTCTGGGCTTTCAATTTTGTCCCACTGATCTATAGTTCTGTCTTTCTGCCAGTACCATACTGTCTTGATGACTGTTGCTTTGTAGTATAGTCTGAAGTCAAGAAGGTTGATTCCTCTAGTTTCATTCTTATTTCTCAAGATTGCCCTGACTATTCAGGGTCTTTTGTGCTTTTATATAAATTGTGAAATTATTTGTTCTAGTCCTGCGTAAAATACCACTGTTAGTTTGATAGGTTTTTCATTGAATCTATGATTGCTTTGGGTATTACACTCATTTTCACTATATTGATTATTCCAATCCATGAACATGGTGTATTTTTCCATCTATTTATGTCATCTTTGATTTTTTTCATATACTATAATCAGTGTTTTATAGTTTTCTGCATACAGGTCTTTTGTTCCTTTAGGTAAATTTATTCATAAATATTTTATTCTTTTCATTGCAATGTTGAATAGGATTCATTTCTTAGTTTTTCTTTATGATTTTTCATTGTTAGTGTACAGGAATGCAAGGGATTTCTGTGTATTAGTTTTATATCCTGCAACTTTACTATATTCATTGTTTAGGTCTAATAATTCTCTGGTGGCATCTTTAGGGTTTTCTATGTAGAAGATCATGTCATCTGCAAACAATAAGAGATTCTTCTTTTCCAATCTGGATTCCTTTTATTTCCTTTTTTTCTCTAATTGCTATGGCTAAGGCTTCCAGAACTATGTTGAATAGTAGTGGTGACAGTGGATACCCTTGTCTTGTTCCTGATTGTAGAGGAAATGCTTTCAGCTTTTCGCCATTGAGGATAATGTTTGCTGTGGATCTGTTTGTATGTAGATTTTATTATGTTGAGGTATGTCCCTTCTCTGCCTGCTTTCTGGAGACATATCATAAATGAGTGTTGAATTTTGTCAAAGGCTTTATCTGCATCAATTGAGATAATCATATGGCTTTTATCTTTCAATTTATTAATATGGTGTATCATGTTGATTGATTTATGAATAATGAAGAATCCTTGCATCCCTGGAGAGATACAGCATTGAAACATGTATCCTACCATATGTAAAATAGCTGACCAAAGATATTCAATGCCTGAGGCAGGGTACCCAAAGCCAGAGCTCTGCAACTACTCAGATGAGTAGGTTGAGGAGGGAGTTGGAAGGGGGTTCAGGATGGGGGGACACAACATATACCTATGGCTGACTCATGTTGATGAATGGCAAAAATCATCACAATATTGTAATTTTCTTCCAATTAAAATAAATTAATTAATTTTAAAAAATATTATAAATCTCCTAAATGCTCATGCATAGTTGATTGTTTGAATGAACTATGCCACATCCCCACAATGGGTCTACAAAAAATAATAAATATGTCTGTATTCATAGGGAAAGATTTCTAGAATATATTGTTGGCTGAAAAAAAAAGCACATTGTAAATATGTATACATTACACCAATAATTTTACTTAAAAGTGAGATAAATATGACAATATACAGTTTTGTTGATCTTCTTAGAATATAAATCACAGAGAAGATAAAACAGAAATAAATAAGACTTACCTACAAGGGAGCAAAGTACTGGTACGGGGAAGGAATCATTTTTATCTGAGTGTACTTTATTTTCTAGGATTTTACTTTCAAAAATCTATGTTAATATCTATGTATTTAGAAATTTATATTAAATAAACAATGATGGTGAGATTAAAAATGTGGCAGAAACAGATGTACATATCCATATTTCAAAAGAATAACATAACCACACTAAAAGTAATACTTCCCTGGTAACTCAGATGGTAAAGAATCTGCCTGCAATGCAGGAGACCCAGGTTTGATTCCTGGGTCGGGAAGGTCACCTGGAGGAGGAAATGGCAACCCACTCCAGGATCCTTGCCTTGTGAATCCAGTGAACAGAGGAGCCTGGTGGGCTACAGTACATGGGGTTGCAAAGAGTCAGACACAACTGAGCCACTGAAAGTAATAAGAAATACTAATCTAAATAATTTTTGAATACAGTACTTTGACTACCTAGACTTAGATTAAATGTAAAAAGATTTGCAAGCAATCACCATACTTAAAATGTTAGTTCTTTACAGTGAAGTAGGTCAACATTTCTATAAGTATTTATGAGTATTGCAAAATTGAGCAACTTAATAGTTATTTTGACAATGGTGGAAGTCAGATTTCTCATGTTTGGAAAGGGAAATAAATACAAGAAATTGAAAAAGGGAGGAAGAACTTATTTTGGTAGGAAGAACTGCATGACTTGTGGGGTATTAGTTCCCCAGCTAGGTATTGAATCAGGCCCTCAGCAGTGAAAAGGCAGAGTCCATACCACTGGACTGCCAGGAAATTGATATTAAATTGAAACTAGATGTAACAGTGTGAACTCACATATTTTAATATATAGATATTGAACAGAATGTCTTCAGCTTTGGTGCTATTGACATTTGAAGCTAGATAATTATATCAGCGAAAGTCCTGTACTTTGTGGGAATATTTAATAGCATCTCTGACTGCTACCCACTAGCTATCAGTAGCACTCCTCCACCAGTTATGACAATTAGAAGCCAGAAATATCTCTAGACACTGTCAACATTCCTTAGGTAACAAAATTTTCCCCCAGATAGGCCAATGATATAAAGGCATGAAAACAAATAAACATTTGTATATATATTTATGTGTACACATTTCATGTATAAATTTATATATACTGTATATATATAGTATATAAATATCATTCTTATGATAAAAATAGTACAAACCAGGACAAATATTTAAGAGACACTAAAGTTTCCTTTCACCCACTTTCCACTTACTACACTGCCAATCCCAGATCACCTACGTTTTCTTCCTAGGAATCAAATCATCAAAGTAAATGTTTAAAAGAAAAAACCCACCCTTCATTTCCAACTTGCTTATAGTATTAATCCCCAAAGCTACTGCAATATTTGAAAGGAGACAGGAAGCCAGCTTCTTCGCGTGGCTCAACGTTCCGTACATGGTGATGACTAGTCCAAATGGAAAGAAGGTAAGAAAATAGAGGAAACCTCCAATAGAAACAGCCAATGTAGCTGAAATGGAAGATGGAAAACACAGTCAGTACATAACATACAAGATCTTGAAGTAGAAATACCCCTATTGTACTACAGAAGAGCTCTAAAATGTAAACTCTAGAAGAGAAACTGTCTGCCTTGTTCACCACTGTGTTACCAGTGTTGTTTACTACTATATAATCAGCATTTAAGCAGTGCTTAACAGAGAGTAGTTGTTTAATAAGTATTTTGCTTGTTTGCTTGAATGGATGGATGAGTAGCATGAGGAAGGAACTTTTCTGGAATTTGCCCTTTCTTATACTATGATGTGGATATTTACTTATTTAAAGAAGAATTGATCCTTATATTTATAAAACCTTGCCTTTTTATCTTTTATTTATGACCACTTAGCTTAATAACCTCTAGAAGTACAACATCCCTAATCACATCATAAGAATATACTTACCTAATTACCATTTATTTTGGAACTTTTGAAACTGAAAAGCTTTAGTCACTTTCTAAATACTCTCAGTCTTATATTTCAAAATTTTATTTATTACATTTTATAAAAATATATTAAAAAGACTGACAACAAAATCATCAAAGAGAGTCATCTGGGTTAGAGTGATTTGTATCATGAAAAGTGAAAGCCAGTTGCTCAGTCATGTCTGACTCTGCGGTCCCATGGACTCCAGTCTGCCCAGCTCCTCTGTCCCTGGAATTCCCCAGGCAAGAGTACTGGAATGGCTTGCCATTTCCTTCTCCAGGGGATCTTTCAGACCCAGGGATATACTTGTTTTAGGCAAGTAAGTCATTCATTGATATTTGCCTACTTTATGTTACTCTTTGGCATGTCACCTTCAAATACCACCAGTATTCCTGCCTGGGAAATCCCATGGACAAGAGACTCCTGGCAGGCTACAGAGCATGGGGTGGCAAGAGTCAGACACAACTGAGTGACTAAACCACTGCCACTATCTTTTTTTTTTTTTTTCCCTCTTTTTTTTTTTTCTATTTTATTTTATTTTTTTTAATTATTGTTTTAGCCATACATTGTCATGATATCACCATGGGTTTACATATGCTTCCCCTCCGGGACCCCCCTCCCTCCTCCCTCCCCCCCGGGAAATCTCGCTGCACCAGTCCCGAGCATCAATCCCGGGCTGGCGATTGATTAGACACATGACAATTAACATGCTTCAATGCCCTTCTCCCATCTCATCCCACCCTTACCCTCATCCACAAAGTCCACGAGTCTATTCTATACATCTGCATTCCTTTTGTTGTCTCCCATGTTGGGCTCTCATCACTGTCTTTCTAAATTCCATATATATGTGTTAATATACTGTATTGTTGTTTTTGCTTCTGGCCTACTTCACTCTGGATAATGGGCTCCAGTTTCGTCCATCTGAGTAGAATTGCTTCAAATGAATTTTTTTTTAATGCTGAGTAATATTCCATTGTGTATATATACCACAGCTTTCTTATCCATTCGTCAGTTGATGGGCATCTAGGTTGCTTCCATGTCCTGGCTATTGTAAACAATGCAGCGATGAACATTGGGGTGCACGTGGCTCTTTCAATTCTGGTTTCCTCGGTGTATATGCCCAGCAGTGGGATTGCCAGGTCATATCACTGCCACTATCTTCAGGCTTACTTAGACATAATTCTCTCCACCCATAGCTTTTCTGTGCTCTGTGGTAGAGGGTAGTTATTTTGCTCTGTTTTGCAAGAACAAGCCAACAGCAGTGTTGCTGCTGAAAACAATAAAAATACAAATTTCTCTACCATAAAACATTTGCTTCATGGTACTTGTGCCCTATATGGTTGAAAGAAGGCAATATTTTAATTGTTTAGTATAAAAGATAGATATGAAAGCCAAAAAATGGCGAAGGTTTGTTTTCTGAAAAACAAAATTTACTTATTTTTAAAATAAATAATAGAAAATTACCACAGGAGAAGCAATTCTACAAATTCCCAACTAGGCCAGTTTGAATTTATTCAGTCACACATCCCTTTTATAAGTGAGAACAGGGCAGAAAATTCTCATTTGTTTTTGGTATATTTGACAATGTTCCAGGCATGTGATAAGTAATCCAAAGACTTAACTGAGTGACTGAATGAATAAATAAATACTTTCACATGACCCTATTTTAGTTTATATCCTCTTGTCACATGTGATCTTATGTTGATTTTTATTCTCTTTTCCCATGCATCCCATGCTATTAATATATTAATTTTCACTAATTTTTGCCCTTCCTCTCATATCATTTCACATTTATATGACATGTATATTTTTAGACAAATTTAGAATGCAAGCAGAGGCTCTATATGAAGTGGCAACTAAAACTTAGAAGAAATTGCCATATAAAATTCCTTTTTAGTCAATTGAAACAGCTAAAATGTTTCACGGAAGGAGTCTTGTACTCACTTCTATTGAAGAATGTGGTGATCAGAAAGCCGAAGGTTATGGTGGCCACAACAAAACACAGGAAAAAGATAAAGATGAGGGACGGGTCGCTGTTTCTGAGGACAACTATAGGTACAACCTACAAAACAATTGTGAAGCCAGTTTAGTCACACTGGAAGTGGTGTCACAGAAAAACAAGGAGGTGAAATAAAACAGCCTTAAAACATTTCCGTACCCCCGAGTGAAATGGCAAAATTGAACTAAATAACTCGTTTCCCACAGAAGGGATCAATGGTTTGTGTCTGCTGATAGACTGAGCAGCTTCTGAATTCCCAAGAGGGTCAATGATAAACACATCTGTTCTTTTGCAACCTAAAACCCATGCAGCTCCCACCCACAATTATTTTATCCCTCTCAAAGTGTAGCTGCAGGGTGATCCATTCAAACAGATACTTGCCTTGACACATAAAACCACGCACAGTATACAGACGATAATAAGAAACATCAGAAGGAAGGTGACAAAATAGGATGCCCAGAGCATACCATTACTGAGCCCTATCATGAACTGGTACTCCTGTGGGAGAGTCAACACAGAACAAATACCATGAAAGTGGTATTTTCAAAACACACTCACAAATATTATCTGACTTAATCCCCACAAAAACTTACATAGGTTAAATATCATCATTGCTATTCTGCAAAGAAACCAAGTCTCAGAATAGTCAAGTGACCCGATCAGAATCATTTAACCTAGTGAATGACAATGCTGTGATTTCCAAACCAGAATTTTGAGTTACTTACCAGCTATGGTTCTAATCTAAGAAACAGTTAATTAGAAATTTAAAACATAAAATCTGGGATCAGTTTTCTCACTATGATGTTCGACCTCAGAACATATTGAAAGAAAGTCAATAACTTTTAATATTATTATAGATGAGAGCAGGGAAAACTACAGCCCATGGGCCAAATCCAGTCTGCCTCATATTTTTTTGTAAGTAAAGTTTTCTTGACACATAGCCATGCTTATTTTCTTCTTCTGTATTGTCTGTGGCTGCTTTCATCCTATAACAGTAGAGTTGATCATTGTGAAATGGTCTGCAGAACCTAAAATATTATACTGCCTTATACAGGAAAAGTTTGCAAATCTCTAATCTAAACTAAACCCCTCCAATATTACAGATCAGAAAACCAGACCCAGGGAGAGTAAGCTGCTTTTACAAATTCATACAGCAGCAAACTCCCTGTTCTGTGCTCCTCCTGTTCTATCATGCTGCTTCTCCTTATTTCAGAGGCTACTTTTCCCTGGACAAGCATAGACTGGAGACAGACTCCCTGTGTTTGAATCCTGACTTGCCACTTGGCAATAAAGACCTTAAGCCAGCTCCTTCACCTTTGTCTGCCTCAGTGTCATTATTTATGAATACTAAAATTTGAATAAAACTATGAGCAAGAAAGCATTCACAGTTTTAGCAGTGAGTTTCATAAAGTATAATTCATGGAAGTCAGTGGCTACAGACATTTAATATTTCAAGTTTTAATAAAAGCAGATCAAAATTTAGTTATAAGATGATCATTTTAATTTAAACAGCTATTTAACAAAGCAAAATTAGTGATACTAGTTTCCAGAGGTGATTAAAAATAAATGTTTCCTACTATATTTGATTGCTTTCCAATGTCCTTGCAATGAATTAAGGTACATTTTATTATGCAAAGGAATCACATAAGGAAATAAAGTATTAATTAAGAGACTGGAGAACTTTAAGATAACAGATTTACTAAGAATCGGTGACAAAATCGTCCTTTGAAGCAAGTTTCAACAAAAAAATCAAAAGGAGAAAGTTGACAGTGAAGTAATTTACATGACACCAAAAACTCCCAGGTAGCCAACCTTTAATGTGGAGATGTGTAGTGTCCACATGCACACACTGAGAGAAAGAAAAGGAAGGAGAAAAACACACTAAATCTTAAAAGATTTTGCATCTGGGTGAGTAACGCAGGGATTTATGATGGACAGTCATGTTTTCCATGTCCATTTTGTTTTTTATTAAACATGCACTGTAATAGCCATGATATTGTAAACAAAAAATAATTTGGAATTCAGTGCCTGTATTTTCAACCAGTAAAGAATTGAAACTGATTAAAAGAGCAGCTGGGCTTCCCTGGTGACTCAGTGGTAAAGAATCTGCCTGCCAATGAAGGAGATGTGGGTTCCATCCCTGGACTGGGAAGATGCCCTGGAGAAGGAAATGGCAACCCAATCCAGTATTCTTGCCTGGGAAATCCCATGGACAGAGGAGGCTGGTGGGCTACAGTCTACGGGGTCATAAAAGAGTCAAACACAACTCAGTGACTAAACAACAACAAAGTGGCAGCTAAGACAACAACGAGCCAAGACCCTTAGATAGGTGGACAGTGTCTATACTGTTCCCTCATAAAAGATATCTAATACAAAACAAAAAATTCAGAGAAACGGAACACTTCTCCTTCTGACCTAGATGGGGCAAATGGGACCAGATTTACCCTCCAGCTAGAAACAATGAGAGACAGAGAGAGAGAGAGAAAATGGAATAACACAGCCACAGAAAAGAAGGAAGTCTTGTATTTACAACAACATGAATGGACTTTGAGGGTGTTATGCCTAGGGAAATGAGTCAGATAAAGAAAGCTAAACACTGTATGATATCAATTGCATGTGAAATCTAAGAAAAAAATTTTATATTAAATATCAAGAACAGACTGGTGTTTGCCAGAGGTTTGGGGTGCGGGATGGGTGAAGGTGGTTAATAGTTACAAATTTCCAGTTACTAGATAAATATGTCCTGGGAATTAATGCATAGCACAATGATAACAGTTAACAATACAGCACTGTATATTGAAAGTTGCTAAGAAAGCAATCTCAAAAAGTTCTCACCACACACATATAAATTATTTTAGTATGCGGTGATGGATATTACCTAAATTTATTGTGGTAATCATTTCACAAGGCATGCATGTATTAAATCATTATGTGGTATACCTAAAACAAATACAAATGTTATATATCAATTATATTTCAATTAAAAATAAAAATGATTCATGTAAAATGACACTTGGATATCTTAATTTCCAAGACCTGGCAATAAAGGACAGTAATCCCTTAAAGGAGAGAAACATTGAGATAAGCCCTATGCTCACCCAGCTAGTTGTTAACTAGTTGCCTGGCTAACTGGAGTGAGAACCCAGCAATTTCCCTGACATGAGGAGACAGGGCTGGGAATCCAGGGAGGACAAAGTGGCTGAAGTTTGCACAGCCAAATAATAGGGTTAATCAGAGACAAATTTCCAGAGATCTTGGGAAGGTGTTCTTATAGACTTCTTGGTATTCACCAACGTATATGTGTGAGGAATGTCACAGGGTAGTGAAAAGAACCATTTTAAGGATTAGAGAGAAAAATATCTAGAGCTCACATTTGCCTAGAAATATTTCTTGTTTTCCCCAAAGAGGAAAACCATGTAATTTATAGGTCATAGGTAGACTATTAGGATTTTGTGTTAATACTGAGCCAGATTTAGCTGTAGACTTGCATTTCTTAATCTCAGTACTACTGAAAACATTCAGTGCGAAGTATTGTCCTAAGTGCCTCAAATACATTGGGATTTCTCACTTAGTGGTATTCCTGTTTTGGAGTAATTCCTTATTGTCCATTATAGGATGTTTAACAGCATCTTTGGCCTCAGCTTACTAGATGCCAGTAGGAATAGTTCTCAGCGTGTTACTGTCTTCAGACATTACCAAATGTCCTCTGGGAGCAAACTTGCCCCCAGATGAGTTGCCTGCTGTCCTAGAATAAATGCCTATCTGGTTATACCTATTAGAAATTTAAAAGCAAGACCTCAGAGAACAATATTATTTTCAGATTACTTAACTCAGTCTCAAAATAAAATGGAGGAATACAGAATACAGAGAAATCCAAGTCTCAACAAAGTAATATTTACAATGTCTGACCTCCAATTAAAAATTTACCAGGTATGACATACAGTTGCAGAGTTTGGCCTAATGTCTCTACCCTTTGGTGTTCATAATTCTATGTGAACTCCCCTTATATGAATGGGTCATGCAACTGCCGGGAGCCGTCAGGATGCCCCCTTGCTCGGATGACAAGGTCACGAGCCTAAGAAAGAAATTGCAAAGCTGACTTTCTTTATGGGGCATCCTGGGCAAGCCCCACCCTGGTATTTTTCTTGGAAGTTCTGTCCATGCTCGGAACATTGGCTCATCTCAGTAGGTCAGTCCCAGTTGGAAAGAATTCGTCCTGAGATAATTCCTCCAGACCTTATTGACCAGAGGATCTGGGAAGGTGGATCACCTTCCCTGGGGGCTAAGGAGGAATGAAAGGGACATTTAAATAGGTTACTACTCCTCCTACTAATTACTGGGGAGTTTACCAAGAGTTCTCTGGGGGTCATGGCAAGGCCACCACCAGAAAGGCTCGTACTTGGGTCACCTTTCCACCTCCCACTCCCCTAACCACTCCACGGAGGAGGCTCGCTTCCTTGAAGAAATCAGGCTCAATTGAGACTTAGGAATGCTCATAACTGTGGCCAGCATAGTTGGAGATATTGATTGCTTTAGGATATGTAGACATAGGAATTCATTTTAGTAGTTATAAGGTTAATAGGGTTTTATTGCTAAAGCAGTGCTGCTTGACTGTCTCTTAGTTCTCTTTCCTCTCTCTAAACTGTCTCTTTGTCCTCTTTCCTCTTTTCTCGTAAGAACTGGAGTAGGTTACTAGAATAAACAGTCTCAAGCTTAAGCCCTTCCTTCTAGCTTCTACATAGTTGTACCTGATAAGAGAAATGTAACCTTTCTACTTAGGTTGATGTACTTATCTTGATTGAATGAAGTATACTGAAGACATTCAAATGGTAAACATACTATTGTTAAATCTAATTACATAAAAATCTGACTTCTGCAAAGGGAATGTTTCATGATAATTTGGGGAATAAACTCAATGATAAGGTTGCTATGGGAGGCAGAAAACAAAAAATTGTATAGAATGATAGGTGATGTAATGGGGATGTCTTTTGGCTATAAAAACTGTAAACCAACAACAATAAAGAGAGAGACTGCTCCATCACCACACATCGACTCAGCTCAGTTCTTCCGCCGACGCCACTCATCCCTCAAGACCCCCGGACCCGCCGAGGCTGGACCCCGGCATGCAACTTGTTTTAACCAACAAAATGTGGCAAGAGTGATTAAATGTCACTCCTGTGATTATGTTACATAGGGTTACGGCACTTGTCCCACTCTGAGGCTCTCTCCCTTGCTAAATCTGATGATGCTGTTGGCCATTTTAGAAGGACCTAAAGTTATTGAGGGTAGTATCTGGCCAACAGTCTAATAGAAACTAAAATATTCAGTCCTACAACCATAAGGAACTGAATTCTACTAACAACTACATAAGCTTAAAAATGATTCTTCTCCTAGTTGAGGTTCAGTGAGTTTACATGTGTGTGTGCTCAGTTGTGTCCAACTCTTTGCAATCTCGTGGACTGTAGAGCCCACCAGGCTCCTCTGTCCATGGAATTTTCCAGACAAGAATACTGGAGTGGGTTGCCATTTCTTTTCTAGGGAATCTTCCCAACCCAGGGATTGAACTCACTTGGAAAGCCCCAGTGAGTCTATATTCTTGGGTAATACCTTGATTGCAATCTTGCAGGAAATGCAGAAGTCAAGCCTTCCTTGACTTCAACACACAAAAAGTGTGAAATAAAAAATGTGTGCTGTTATAAACTATTAACTTGTGTAATATTATTAAACAGCAATGAAAACATTAAAATCTATAAATCTACACTAAAAAGTTTAAAATCTAATCTACAGATACAAAAAGCTCCAGGAAATCCAAGCACAGAAAACATGAAAAAAACAGACCAAAGCATACCATAGTCAAATTCCTGAAAACTAGGGGAAAGAAAAAGAAGAAGAAATCTTAAAAAGGAGATTAAAAAATGATACATTATATACAGATGAGCAGAAATACCTATCTTATTTGAAGCAACAAGACAATAGGTCAGATATTAAAGTACTCAAGCAAAAACATTACCTTAGAATTCTTAACACAATTTAAGCATCTTTCAAAAATGATAACAAAATAAAGATCTTGCCAAACATGCAAAAACTGAAATAATAAATCAACAGAGGAATAGCATTATCAAAAATAAAAAAGGAAATCCATCAGGCAGAAGGAATATATAAGAAGATATAAGATGAATCTGGACCCGCTCAAGGGAAAAACAAGACAAGAAATGAGAATGATATATTTGTTGTTCAGTAGCTAAGTTGTGTCCAACTCTTTGTGACCCCATAGACTGTAGCACAACAGGTTTCCCTCTCCTTCACTGCTCCCTGGAGTTTGCTCAAACTCATGTCCATTGAGTCAGTGGTGCCAACCAACCATCTCATCCTCTGTTGTTCCTTACTCCTCCTGCCCTCAATTTTTCCCAGTATCAGGGTCTTTTCAAATGAGTTGTCTTTTTACATCAGGAGGCCAAACTATCAGAGCTTCAGCTTCAGTATCAGTCCTTCCAATGAATATTCAGGGTTGATTTCCTTCAGGAACGACTGGTTTGATCTCCTTATAGTCCAAGAGTCTTCTCCAACATCACAGTTCAAAAGCATCAGTTCTTCAGTGCTCAGCCTTCTTTATGGTCCAACTTTCACATTTGTACATGACTACTGGAAAACCATAGCTTAGACTATACAGATGTTTGTTGGCAAAGTGATGTCTCTGCTTTTCAATGCATGGTCTAGGTTTGTCATAGCTTTCCTTGCAAGGAGCAAGTGTCTTTTAATTTTATGGCTGCAGTCATCGTCTGCAGTGATTTTAGAGTCCAAGAAAATAAAATCTGCCACTGTTTCCACTTTTTCCCCATCTATTTGCCATGGAGTGATGGAACTGGATGTCATGGTCTTAGTTTTGTAAATGTTGAGTTTTAAGCTAGCTGTTTCACTCTCCTGTTTCATCCTCAACAAAAGACTCTAGTTCCTCTTCACATTTTGCCTTTGGGGTGGGGTATTATCTGCATATTTGTCTGGAGAAGGAAATGACAACCCACTCCAGTACTTTTGCCTGGAAAATCCCATGGACGGAGGAGCCTGGGGGGCTGCAGTCCATGGGGTCACAAAGAGTGGGACACAACTGAGGGACTTCACTTCACTCACTTCACTTGCTTCATACTTTATCACTGGAGAAGGAAATGGCAACCCACTCCAGTATCCTTGCCTGGAGAATCTCATGGACAGAGGAGCCTGGAAAGCCATCATCCATGGGGTTGCAGAGAGTCGGACATGGCTGAGGTGACTAAGCATGCATCTGCATACTTGAGGTTGTTGCTATTTCTTCTGGCAATCTTGATTCCAGCTTGTGATTCATTCAGCCCAGCATTTTGCATGATGTACTCTGCATAGCAGTTACATAAGCAGGGTGACAACATACAGTCTTGACATACTCCATTCCCAATTTGGAAGAAAGTATAAAATCTTTTCCTTACTCTTTAAATCTTAAAATCTTTTATCTCATTATTCAAATATCTTTAGACATGTAATTAGTTTTTTAATCAAAAAATCATAGCAATATATTGTGAAGAAGCAAAATATATGACAAAATGGCAAATGTGAATAATATAAAACCAAACCAACCGTGAAAATAACACAACTTATTACCAGAGAATTACAACTAATAAGAAAACAAAGTTTACATTGAATAAATAGTAATCAAAATGATTACTTGTGTGAAATCTCAAAAACAACAGAATGATCTCTGTTCGTTTCCAAGGCAAACCATTCAATATCACAGTAATCCAAATCTATGACTCAAACACTAATGACAAAAAAGTTGAAGTTGAATGGTTCTATAAAGACATACAAGAACTTCTAGAACTAACACCAAAAAAGATATCCTCTTAATTATATGGGACTGGAATGTAAAAGTAGGCAGTCAAGAGATACCTGGAGTAATAGGCAGGCTTGGCCTTATAGTACAAAATGAAGCAAGGCAAAGCCTAATAGAATTTTTCCAAGAGAATGCACTGGTCATAGCAAACATCCTCCTCCAACAACTCCAACAATACAAGAGATGACTCTATACGTGGACATCACCAGATGGTCAATACCTAAATCAGATTGATTATATTTTTTTGTAACCAAAGATGGAGATCTCTACAGTTAGCCAAACAAGACCAAGAGCTGACTTGTTTGTCAGATCATGAACTCCTTATTGAAAAATTCAGACTTAAATTGCAGAACATAGAGAAAACCACCAGGCCTTTCAGGTATGACCTAAATCAAATTCCATGTGATTATACAGTGAAAGTAACAAATAGATTCAAGGGATTAAATCTGATAGAGTGCCTGAAGAACTATGGACAGAGGTTCATAACATTGTACAGGATGCAGTGATCAAAATCATCCCCAAGAAAAACAAATGTAAAAAGGCAAAATGGTTGTCCAAGGAGACCTTACAAAGAGCTGAAAAAAGAAGTGAAAGACAAAGGAGAAAAGGAAAGATATTCCCATCTGAATGAAGAGTTCCAAAGAGTAGCAAGGAAAGATAAGAAAGTCTTTTTAAGTGAACAATGCAAAGAAATACAGGAAAACAATAGAATGGGAAAGACTAGAGAGCTCTTAAAGAAAATTAGAGATATGAAGGGAACATTTCATGCAAAGAGATGCACTATAAAGGAAAGAAACTGTATGGACCTAAGAGAAGCAGAAGATATGATAAGAATAAGTGGTAAGAATATATAGAATAACTATACAAAAGAGATCTTAATGACCCAGATAACCACAATAGTGTGATCACTCACCTAGAACCAAACATCCTGGAATGTGAAGTCAAGTGGGCCTTAGGAAGCATCACTATGAACAAAGCTAGTGGAGGTGATGAAATTCCACCTGAGCTATTTCAAATGCTAAAAGATGATGCTGTGAAAGTGCTGCACTCAATATGCCAGCAAATTTGGAAAACTCAGCAATGCCCACAGGACTGGAAAAGGTCATTTATTAATTCCAATACCAAATAAGGGAAATGTCAAAGAATGTTCAAATTACTGCACAACTGCACTCATTTCACATGGTAGCAAAGTATTATTCAAAATCCTTCCAGCTACTTCAACAGTATGTCAGCCCAGAACATCCAGATGTACAAGATGGATTTAAAAAGGCAGAGGAACCAGAGATCAAATTGCAAACATCCACTGGATCATAGAAAAAGGAAGAGAATTCCAAAAGAACATCTACTACACTAAAGCCCTTGGCTGTGTCGATCACACCAAACTGGGGAAAATTCTTAAAGAGATGGGAATACCAGACCACCTGATCTACTTCCTGAGAAACCTCTATGCAGGTCAAGAAGCAACAATTGGAATCAGACACAGAACAATGGACTGGTTCCAAATTGGGAAAGAAGTATGTCAAGACTATATATTGTCACCCAGCTAATTTAACTTATATGCAGAGTAAATCATGAGACTAGCCAGGCTGGATGAAGCACAAGCTTGAAGCAAGATTGTGGGGAGAAATATCAATAACTTCAGATATGCAGATGATACCACCCTTATGGCAGAAAGCAAAGAGGGAGTAAAGAGCCTCATGATGAAAGTGAAAGAAGAGAGTGAAAGAGCTCGCTTAAAACTCAACATTCAAAATGAAGATCATGACATCCTGTCCCATCACTTCATAGCAAATAGATGGGGAAACAATAGAACAGTGATATACTTTTTTCTCTT
Source organism: Antilocapra americana (assembly GCA_007570785.1). Taxonomy (NCBI): domain Eukaryota; kingdom Metazoa; phylum Chordata; class Mammalia; order Artiodactyla; family Antilocapridae; genus Antilocapra; species Antilocapra americana. Next base: position 7,148,487 of record ML662465.1, read on the forward strand.
GGGCTCCAAAATCACTGTGGACAGTGACCACAGCCATGAAATTAAAAGACACTTGCTCCTTGGGGAAAAAGTTATGACAAACCTGGACAGCACATTAAAAAGCAGAGACGTTACTCTGCTGACAAAGTTGTGTATAGTCAAAGCTATGGTTTTTCCAGTAGTCATGTACAGGTGTGAGAGATGGAAAATAAAAAAGGCTTAGGGCCAAAAAACTGATGCCTTTGAACTGTGGCGTTGGAAAAGACACTTGACAGTTCCTTGGACAGTAAGGAGATCGAACGAGTCAATCCTAAAGGAAATCAACTGTGAATATTCACTGAAAGAACTAATGCTGGAGCCGAAGCTCCAATGCTCTGGCCACCTGATGGAAAAAACTGACTCACTGGAAAAGACCCTGATGCTGGGAAAAATTGAAGGCATGAGGAGAAGTGGACGACAGAGGACAAGATGGTTGGATGGCATCACCGACTCAATGGCTATGTGTTTGAGTACACTCTGGGAGATGATGAAGGACAGGGAAGCCTGGCATATTGCAGTCTATCGGGTCACAAAGAGTCAGACACAATTGAGCAACTGAACAACAACAACAAAATCTTTAAACAAGTTGGAAGATATAACCATTAGAAATCCACACACACCTAACAAAAAAGTACTTCAGCCTGGAAGGACTGAAAAATACAGCCTAAGCAAAGTTTACATGCTAAGACTTTATCAGGAGGATCATTCATAGAATAGCAAGAATGAAGGAGAGAAAACAAATTGAATGTAATGTGTTTAGCACACTGGCCACAGGCTGATAAAAAGAAATGTATTCAAATGCTATTGTTCCATTAAGTCAGATGGAAGCATCAGGCCTTAAGATACTCCACTGCATGGAGAAAGGCAAAGAGATTTATTTATGACAACTCTTTGCTATCTCTTCACTCCATGGTCAAAGTTCAGTTGGCTGGTTGACAACTTCCCTGAGTTTCTGAGTTGGGTGACCTTCCATGAAGCCACTGTGGATGAAAGATCCCTCACTCCAATGACACAGGCTCTTTCTTTGAACCCAGAAATGAATAGAACTAGCTCCCCATGCAGGAATAATATTTGCCATTCCAAACAATGTTCCTTAGAAGGGAGTTTAAAACAACTAGCAATGTTATTAATAGAAGATAAGGTGATAGCAGTGGTGGACAGGCTCTCCATGAAGAAATAAGTCAAGTCATGCAAAACAGGTAAAAATAAGCAAATCCCATGAACTGGGTCCCCTACACGTAACATCAACATGTATAAAGCTAAAACTGACAATTAAAAGGAAAAATTAGACAACTCAACTTAGAGGGGTGGGAATGAGTGGGAGGTTGGAGGGAGATTCAAGAGGGAAGGGACATATGTACACTTATGGCTAATTTATGTTGATGTAAGACAGAACTCAAAGCAATATTTTAAACCAATCATCAATCAATTAAAATAAATAAATATTTAAAAATAGTCAATAAGCATAAAGGTAGATATTTAATATACGTCTCACAATAACTGATAACAACTAATAGATAAAACACTAACATGAACAATGTGAATAACAAAATTGATGTAACATGTACAGAAAACTGCACCCTTTTAATGCTCAGCACACATTGTTTTTCAGTGCACATGTGATAACAGAACATTTGTTAAAATTGGCTATATTCTAGTCCATAAAGCATGTTTCAACAAAATTTTTAAAAACTGAAATAAAAGACTGGCACCTAGTATGTTGTTGTGTTTTTTAAACACATTAAAAACCATTCTGTTCTATTAAGTTCACAACTGTGAGCTTCAAAATCTGCTGAATGATCCTTGATCAAAATACAGATTATAAACATTCAAGAAACATTTTCATTCTTCTCATATAATGGTCTGAGAGTTGTATTTTTCTCTGGCTTCCAAAACAGAGGTTAATGATTTAGTAAATGTGGATGTACGTTAATTGTATGTCCTCTTTAGGGAAAGATTACCTATACCTTTTATTGATATCTGTGAAGATTTCTTTATTTCAATCACATCAACTAATAGTGATCACTCCTATTGCTATTATGAAGATACATCAGAATCTTAATGAACTGTTAGCTTTTGATCCTTAAAAAGCAACTTGTGACACTATTTTGTTTTTAATTTTATTTATTTATTTATTTTCTTTACATTATTGTGTTGGTTTTGCCATACATTGACATGAGGCTGCCATGGGTATACAAATGTTCCCCTTCCAGAACCACCCTCCCGCCTTATAAATGTCCTATGGGTCAAAGAAAAAATTAACAAAAAAATTAGAAACTATTATGAGATATATGATAAGGAAAACATTATATTTCAACTTATAGGTTGTAACAAAAGTTGATTTGACTTAAATTTAGAGGCTTATGTGCACAGATTAGTAAAAAAGAAGGTCTAAAGAACGAGGAAGAGAATGTGGGGAAACTCAGCCAGCAAAGACTGGCCACAGAAAGCAAGAATCATAAAAGAAAAGACTTTATTACATTAAAATTCAGAACTTTTACAAGTCAAAGACACCATTAAAGCAAGTTACAGGTTGGGAGAACATATTTGCAATATATCCATCACACAAAGAACTTGTATCCAAAATAAATAAAGAATCAACGAAAATCAATGAGAAAAGACACACAGCCCAACAGAAAAGTGGGGAAAAGACTTTCAAATACACACTTCACGAAAGAGAACATCCATGTAGCCAAAAAGCATGTGAAAAGGTGTTCAACATCATTAGTTAACAAGGAAAATTAAGTTAAAACCACATTGAGTTTACCACTATACCCTTTCCAGAATGGTTGAAAGTTTAAAAGGCTAATACTACCAATTGTTGGCATACTTATGGAACAAGAGTAACTCTCTCACATTATTGATAAGAGAATGAATTGGCCCAAACTTTAGAGACAAATTTCACTTTATTTAACAAGGCTGAAAATACGTATATTTTATATTCTACCACTCTTAATCTTAGGCATATATGCAACAGAAAAATGTGTACGTCTTCACCAAAAGATATCCTTCAATAAAAAAATAAATACATTTAAAATAAAAAGGTATAAAAGGGAATATTTCACTGAGAGAAACACTATTGCTAAGGTTTTAGCATATATCTTTTTTTTTCTCTGATACACATGCTTTTTGCAAAAATGAGATCATACCTGCATTGTTTCTGGATATGCTTTTTTTCATTTAACATTATACTGAGGGCCTCTCAACTGTTATTGAATAAACCTACAGATTCATTTAAAAAAAATATTCACATTGGCTTACTAACAGGCCAATACTTGAACAACTAAATATCCATCAGCAATAGTGACAAATTGTGGTATAGTCATAAAGCGTGACACACACAATGAAAATGGCCAAATTGCATCTATACAGAAAACATCAATAGCTCCCACTGAAACAAAATAATTGCTATTGTATGATGGATGAAACTGGAGCCCATTATCCAGAGTGAAGTAAGCCAGAAGCAAAAACAACAATACAGTATATTAACACATATATATGGAATTTAGAAAGACGGTAACGAGAACCCAACATGCGAGACAGCAAAAGGAACGCAGATGTATAGAATAGACTCGTGGACTTTGTGGATGAGGGTAAGGGTGGGATGATATGGGAGAAGGGCATTGAAACAAGCTAATTATCATATGTCTAATCAATCACCAGCCCAGGATTGATGCTCGGGGCTGGTGCAGCGAGATTTCCCGGGGGGGAGGGAGGAGGGAGGGGGGTTCTGGAGGGGGAGCATATGTAAACCCATGGTGATATCATGACATTGTATGGCAAAAACAATTAAAAAAATAAATAAATTAAAAAATAAAAATAAAAAAATAAATAAAGTTTTTAAACCAGGCAACACTAAAGTACAAGTTTAGAATTTAAATAGTAACTATTTTTAGGGAAGAGAGATGTAGTTATTTAGATGAGAGGCCAAGGTGTGTCCAAATCACAGGCAATATTCTATTTCTTGGCTGGAACAGTAGTTGTGTGTTCATGTTTCAAACATCTGTACACATTGGTATGTATTTATTTTAATTCAAGTTTTTAAATGAAAAATTAAATAACAAATAATTTAAACTACATGATCAATATTTGTGTAACAGGTCCTGGAGACACAGAGAGAAAATTAGTAAGCTGAAGTTTAAAGTTGAAAATAGTAGGAAAAAAGAGAACAATATGTGGTAGTCAGAGAATGGCTAGATGACTAAAAATTACCAAGAGCTTGAAGTAGAAAATGACATTTCCAAAAATGGAGTGAAAGGAGCAGAATGTATGCTGGTTGACACATGCTGCACACAGGGAACAAAGGGGATGGAAAGATAGCTAACTGTTGACAGCTACATAATATTTCCTATGTACCAACAATTAAGATCTCTTTAATTATCATACAACTCTATGTGGTAAGAGTATTTTTATCTCCATTTTACAAATAAGGGCCAGAGAAGTTAAGAAAGTTATCCAAAAGTTACAGGGGTAGAAAATGGCAGTACTCAGTTGCTACACATACTAGACTATACTGATAAGACTTAAGTTTCAAGCCTGGGTGACAGAGGGGGTGATACACAGTAACCTACTCCAGTATACTTGCCTGGAGAATCCCATGGACAGGGCATCATGGTAGGCTACAGTACAGGATTGCAAAGAGTTGGACATGACTAACGTGGCTTAGCATGCAAGCACAATCTCATTATTACAACCATAAAAACCTGAGAATAAGAGCAATCCCTTGCCCAGAAGAATGATTTTTCTTTCTATTGCATTCTGTCTTCATTAAACCCAAGCATCACTGTCCCTTCAATAAACAATGCATATTTCCTCACCTAAACATAATTTTATAAGTAATCTGCAAAATATCTTAAGAACAATCTGAAAAGAAATTCACTTAAACAGGTGTGTGTAAAACTCGAGAATTTGAAGTTGATTATAATGTGAAGTCAAGTGGGCCTTAAAAAGCATCACTATGAACAAAGCTAGTGGAGGTGATGGAATTCCAGTTGAGCTATTTCAAATCCTGAAAGATGATGCTGTGAAAGTGCTGCACTCAATATGCCAGTAAATTTGGAAAACTCAGCAATGGCTACAGAACTGGAAAAGGTCAGTTTTCATTCCAATCCCAAAGAAAGGCAATGCCAAAGAATGCTCAAACTACCACACAACTGCACTCATCTCACATGCTAGTAAAGTGATGCTCAAAATTCTTCAACCCAGGCTTCAGCAATATGTGAAGAGTGAACTTCCAGATGTTCAAGCTGCTTTTAGAAAAGGCAGAGGAACCAGAGGTCAAGTTGCCAACATCCGCTGGATTATCAAAAAAGTAAGAGAATTCCAGAAAAACATCTATTTCTGCTTTTTGACTATGCCAAAGCCTTTGACTGTGTGGATCACAATAAACTGTGGAAGATTCTTAAAGAGATGGACATACCAAACCATCTGACCTGCCTCTTGAGAAACCTATATGCAGGTCAGGAAACAACAGTTAGAACTGGACACGGAACAGACTGGTTCCAAATAGGAAAAGGAGTACGTCGAGGCTGTATATTGTCACCCTACTTATTTAACTTATATGCAGAGTACATCATGAGCAACACTGGGCTGAAAGAAGCACAAGCTGAAATCAAGATTGCTAGGAGAAATATCAATAACCTCAGATATGCAGATGACACCACCCTTATGGCAGAATGTGAAGAGGAACTAAAAAGCATCTTGATGAAAGTGAAAGAGCAGAGTGAAAAAGTTGGCTTAAAGCTCAACATTCAGAAAACTAAGATAATGGCATCTGGTCCCATCCCTTCATGGGAAATAGATGGGGAGACAGTGAAAACAGTGTCAGACTTTATCTCTTTGGGCTCCAAAATCACTGCAGATGGTGATTGCAGCCATGAAATTAAAAGACACTTACTCCTTGGAAGGACAGTTATGACCAACCCTAGACAGCATATTGAAAAGCTGAGATCTTACGTTGCCAACAAAGGTCCATCTATTCAAGGCTATGGTTTTCCCAGTAGTCATGTATGGATGTGAGAGTTGGACAGTGAAGAAAGCTGAGCACTGAAGAATTGATGCTTTTGAACTGTGGTGTTGGAGAAGACTCTTGAGAGTCCCTTGGACTGCAAGGAGATCCAACCAGTCCATCCTAAATGAGATCAGTCCTGGGTGTTCTTTGGAAGGACTGATGTTGAACCTGAAACTCCAATACTTTGGCTGCAAAGAGTTGACTCATTGGAAAAGACCCTAATGCTGGGAAGGATTGGGGGCAGGAGGAGAAGGGGACGACAGAGGATGAGATGGCCTGATGGCATCACCGACTCAATGGACATGGGTTTGGGTGGACCCCAGTGATGCACAGGCCTGGCTTTCTGTAATTCATGGGGTCGCAAAGAGTTGGACATGACTGAGCGACTGAACTGAACTGAACTGAACTGATGAACATATACATTTTGACTGATTTCTACCTCCCCAGTATTTCTTAAACATTTCCCTCTGTATTAGTATAGACTAAGCCACATTAGCTCAGCCCCTTCCCATTTTCCCCTGATCTATAAAAATTAGCTCATAATCAGTTAGTCACCTCCAGCCTTGCCTTTATTGTCAAACTCTGTCAGCAAAGAAAGGCCTGTGTGCCAAATCCAGCCCACAGACTGCCTTTTGAGCTAGGACTGGTTTTTACATTTCTCAACTTAAAAAAAAAAAAAAAAAAGCAGAGAAGGATATGTGACAGAGATGCTTATGACCCACAAGCCTAAAGTATTTACTTCCATATTTCCCACAAAAAGCCTGCCAAATCCTAATCTAAGCCATCCTGCAAATCCCTCTCCAGAGTCATTTTTCTGAAAGCAATACTGATAGGAGTACCACAGGGTTTCAAAGCCCATTCCCCAGTGCTGTCCACTTAGTGAACTCTTATTATTTTTCATTGCTCAGATCAAGCATCAAACTCTCGGTACTTCAAGAATAACTTTTTCCACACCCTTATTTACATATCATATTATAAAAGTAACTCAGTTTATTAATATCTCAAGTAAACCTTTAACAGTTTGTGAACAGGAATTATGCCTTTTTTAACAAGCATTTGTTGAGTGCTAACTATAGGTCAGAGATGGACCTAGATTCATTTAAAAGTTAGCATTTCATTTAATCCCCCTGATAACCTCAGAAATTAAGTATTATTATGCTATCTTCAATTTACATCTGAGGAAACAGGTTACGATCACAGAGTTAACAACTGATGGAGCCAAGACTTAAACCTAAGATCTATCAAAGTCTCTGGAACAAAGTAAGTAATTAATAAATGTATGCTGATCAAACTAATGGATAGATGGATAAATTGGAGTCAATTAATAAATACATGCTGAGCAAATTAATGAATAGATAGATAAATTAATGGCTTTCTCTCTGACTTTAGAGCCACTGCTCTTTATAATATGATCTTGATTTGACTTGATATTAAAAAGATTCTCAAATCTTGGAATTGAAGTATATATTAGGGTCATATCATTTATAAGCTTATATGATTATTTCTTTTTTGTTCATTTTATTCCAAAGAAGATGCAGGATATTTAATATATTAATATATTTAATATATTATTATTATTTAATAATATCTATTATTTAATATATTTAATATATTATTTCTCTTCATAGCATTCTTATCAAATAGTCAATAAAATTACAAGCCAGATCAAGAATTTAGATAAAAGTAAAACACCAGCAAATTGACAAATGACATAGTATATATATTCTATGCCCAATCTACGTTTGTGTATTGCTATTGTGTTATAATCATTCACTAGTAACAAATGTATAGACATAGTCCAACTCTCTGCATAAATCTGTTCCATAGGCCCAAAATTATACCAAGAAAGTGAATTTACCTTTAATCTGGCTTCCTTTTCCATAACAATGGTCCTGATAAGAGTAAGTTCAGTTTGAGAAAATATAAGTATAACCGCTAAAGGAAAGAGAGATATAAAAGACGAAAAAAATGTATCTCTAAAATAAGCAGGGTATGGAAATCTGCGAACAAAAATGGTGACATTTTCAAATAGCATTTCTGCAGCTCTGCCATTATGGTACACAACGATGGCCTTATCTAAGGCATGCTGCACAAGCAGGAATCCTTCTGTGTAGTACACTAAGTGAAAAAACAAAGATTGGCAAGTTCAGTATTCAGGTAATTCAAGCAATGCAGGTAATTCTAAGTTTTTAACACATAAAACAAAGCAAATTCACAAAACTTATAATAGTTTGGAATATAAAGAGAACATGGAATTGTGTTACCACCTTCCCCAAACTAAAATACTTGCATCCAAAGGTTACAGTTGGTTTATGTAATTTTATCAGTCAAAAGAAATGAGAATTCAAGGAAATACCAGATATACTTTTCTATACCAGATACATGCATATAAATGAAGCTTAAAACAAGATATGACATAATTCCATTTACAATAGCATTGAAAAGAATAAAATACATAGGAAGAAACTTAACCAAAGAAGTAAATTACATGCACACTGACAATTACAAAGCATTCCTGAAATTAATAAAGAAAACACAAATAACTTAAAAGACATCCTGTGCTCATGAATTGGAAGACAATATTAATACTAATCAAAAGTTATCTATAGATTCAATATAATCTCTATCAAAACCCCAAATACATTTTTTGTATAAATAGACAAAAATCCTAAAATCCATATGAAATTGCAAAAGATTTTGAGTAGCCAAAATAATCCTGAGCAAGTTCTTATAAGCCGGAGGATTCACATGTCCTGATATTAAAATATATTAGGAAGTTACATTAATCAAAAGAGTATGATACTGGGGTAAAGACAGACATAGAGACAAATGGAAAACAACAGATGACTCAGAAATAAACTCTCATATATGGTAAAATGACTTTGCTAAAGGCATTGGGCGAAAAAAATACAGTCTCTTCAAAAGAAATGGTGCTGGATAAACTGGAAGTCCACATGCAAAAGAATGAATTTGGATCTTTACCTTATACCATAATCAAAAATTAAATGAAAATGGGACTTCCCTGGTGGTCCAGAGGTTGGGAATCTGCCTGCCAATGCAGAGGACATGAGTTCGATCCCTGGTCTGGGAAGATTCCTTATGAGACGGGGCAACTAAGCCCGTGTGCCACAACTACAGAGCCCTCTGAGCTCTGCAACAAGAGAAGCCAACACAGTGAGACTAGAGAGCAACCCCTGCTCGCTGCAACTAGAGAAAGCCTTCTGGCAGCAATGAAGATCCAGTGCAGTCAAAAAATAAATAAAATAAAACAAATATTTAAAAAATATATAAATGAAAACGGATCGAATATCTAAACAAAAGACCTGAAACTGTAAAACTATTAGAAGAAAACAAAAGGCAAATTATTCATGACATAGCATTTGGTGATGATTTCTCAGACATGACATTAAAAGCACATGGCACAAGAAAAAATAAACGAAGTAGACTACATCAATCTTAAAAATATTTCCACAGCAAAGGGAGCAATCAACAGAATGGAAGGATAACTAATGAAATGGGAGAAAATATTTATAAACCATAAAATTTATAAAGGGCCATTTTTCAGAATATACAGCCTTGACATACTCCTTTCACTATTTGGAACCAGTTTGTTGTTCCATGTCCAGTTCTAGCTGTTGCTTCTTGACCTGCATACAGATTTCTTAAGAGGCAGGTAAGGTGGTCTGGTAATCCATCTCTTTAAGAATTTTCCAGAGTTTACTGTGATCCACATAGTCAAAAGCTTTGGCATAGCCAGTAAAGTAGAAGTAGATGTTTTTCTGGAACTCTCTTGCTTTTTCAACGATCCAATGGATGTTGGCAACTTGGTCTCTGGTTCCTCTGCCTTTTCTAAATCCAGCTTGAACTTCTGGAATTTCACGGTTCACCTACTGTTGAAGCCTGGCTTGCAGAATTTTAAGCATTATTTTACTAGCATGTGAGATGAGTGCAATTGTGCAGTAGTTTGAGCATTCTTTGGCATTGCCTTTCTTTGGGATTGGAATGAAAACTGACCTTTTCCAGTCCTATGGCCACTGTTGAGTTTCCCAAACTGGTAAGGTTTTCTATATGCTTGTTTTACCATAAAAACTAAGTTTAAAAAACTAAGTTTAAAAAACTTATAAAAATGGCTAACAAACACATGAAAAGATGCTCAACATCACTCATTATCAGAGAAATGCAAATCAAAACCACAATGAGGTACCACTTTACACCAGTCAGAATGGCTGCCATCCAAAAGTCTACAAGCAATAAATGCTGGAGAGGATGTGGAGAAAAGGGAACCCTCTTACACTGTTGGTGGGAATGCAAACTAGTACAGCCACTATGGAAAACAGTGTGGAGGTTCCTTAAAAAGCTGCAAATAGACCTGCCATATGACCC
>ML662465.1:7173897-7234903 GCA_007570785.1 Antilocapra americana
CATTTTTATGTCTTCTTTGGAGAAATGTCTGTTGAGTTCTTTGGCCCACTTTTTGATTGGGTCGTTTATTTTTCTAGAATGGAGCTGCAGGAGTTGCTTGTATATTTTTGAGATTAATTGTTTGTCCGTTGCTTCATTGGCTATTATTTTCTCCCATTCTGAAGGCTGTCTTTTCACCTTGCTTATAGTTTCCTTTGTTGTGCAGAAGCTTTTAATTTTAATTAGGTCCCATTTGTTTATTCGTGCTTTTATTTCCGATAAAAGAGGATCCTGCTTTGGTTTATGTCGGAGAGTGTTTTGCCTATGTTATCCTCTAGGAGTTTTATAGTTTCTGGTCTTATGCTTAGATCTTTGATCCATTTTGAGTTTATTTTTGTGTATGATGTTAGAAAGTGTTCTAGTTTCATTCTTTTACAAGTGGCTGTCCAGTTTTCCCAGCACCACTTGTTAAAGAGGTTGTCTTTTCTCCATTGTATATTCATATCATCTGTTTCAAAGTTCATTTTGTCTGATTATGAGTATTGCAAACCCTGCGTTCTTGCTATTTCCATGAATATCTTTTTCCATCCCCTTACTTTAAATCTATGTGTGTCCTTTGTCCTAAAGTGGGTCTCTTATGGGCAGCATATTGTAGTCTCTCAGTTTTTTGTTGTTTTTTTTTTAATCCAATCTGCCACTCTGTGTCTTTGGATTGGAACATTTAGTCCACTGACTTTTAAGGTAATTATTGATAGGTATTTGTTGTATTCATTGGGTTTCCCTTGTAGCTCAGTTGGTAAAGAGTCTGATTGCTATGCAGGAGACCTGGGTTTGATCCCTGGGTCGGGAAGATCCCCAGGAGAAGCAAATGGCAACCCACCCCCGTATTCTTGCCTGGAGCATCCTGTGAACAGAGGAGTCTGGCAGGCTACAGTCTATGGGGTCACAAGACTCGGACATGTCTGAGTGACTAAGCACACAACAACATGTATTTATTGTTATTTTAAGCCTTGTTTTCCCATTGATTTTATATTTCTTCTTATATCTTTCTTTTTTGTTTTTCCTTTTATGCTTTGGTGATTTTCTTTTGGATTAGGCTTACATTCTATTCTTTTTGGTTTTTATGAATCTATTGTATGCTTTTGATTTGTGGTTAACAGTAACTTTTTCAAGTATATTAAACCTTTCCTACATCTACTTGCTTTAGACGGTAGTCACATAGGCTCAAAGATATTTTAGGGGGAAAAAATCTACATTTTCTTACTTTTTCCCCACATTTTATGATTTTGATATCCTCTTTTACATCTTCGTGTCCATCCTTTTGCTGTTCCTGTGGTTATTTTTGTTCATTATTGCTTCTATAGACATGTTTTTGATTTTTAAATCTATATACTGGCTTATTTCAGGGCTTCCCTGGTAATTCAGATGGTAAAGAATCTGCCTGCAAAGCAGAGACCTGAGTTCAATCCTTAGGTTGGGAAGACCTCCTGGAGAAGGAAATGGTAACTCACTCCAGTATTCTTGCCTGGAGAATTCCATGGACTGAAGAGCCTGGCAGGCTATATCCATGGGGTTGCAAACAGTCAGATACAACTGAGCAACTAACACTTTCACTATGTACTGGCTTATTTAAGTGATTTGCTTTCCAATTATGATTTCCTCTTTCCTATAGATTCTTATTTCTTTTTTATTTAGAGAAGACTAAATAAAAACTAAACTTTCCTTCTTTAGGTTTGGGAAGCTTTCAGCCATAATTTCTCCAAATATATTTTCAATCCTGTTTTTCTTTTTCTTCTGTGGTTCCTATTATGTGTAGATTGGCACGCTATATACTATCCCATAAGTCTCTTGTAATATTTTAATACTTTTCAAAATTTGACTTTTTGCCTGCTGTTCCGATTGGGTGATTTCCATTATTGTACCTTCCAGATCACTTATGCATTCTTCTGCATTATTCATTCTGCTATTCATCGCCTTTAGCTCAGCTTTCATCTTGGTGAATGAGTTCTCTAATTTTTCTTGTTTCCTTTTTATAGTTTCTATTTCTTTTTTATAGTAATCTGCATTTATATCAATAATTTTTCTTAATTCCTTCAGAATTTTTATTATCTCTTTTTTGAACTCAATATCTATTAGACTAGAGAGGTCTATTGTTCTAAAGAGGTCTATTGTTCTCCCTTTCAGAGGAGTTTTCTTGATCTTTTAATTGGGAGTGGTTCCTCTGCCTCTTCATTTTACTTACACTTCTCTTGCTCAATGAGTTTAGGAGAAACAATTACCTACTGTGGTCTTAGAGGGCTACTTTTATGTAGGAGTCCCTCTGCATAACCTGTGTGGATTTAACCATTTTTGGTGTGAGAATTATTTTTTAGTGTAGCTGTCTGCCACCTCTTTCTTCAGTGTGTGCTGGCCATCCTCCTGATGGAAAGTGTGACTGACTTGTGGTGACTAGAGCTTACACTGGATACTGATCAGGTTATCTTCTTTTACTCTGTGGTTGTCACTGCCCTGTCTAGGCTGGTTCTGTTCCCTAGTTGTCGGAGTAGAAGCCCCCAGATTCATTTCTGAGCTGTTTCTGCAGTATGAGGTATGCTGGATTAGGGCTCGCCCACTAGGATAGAACCACTGAGTATTCTGCCAGGGCCATTCACTGGATGAGTATACTCTGTTGTGTCATACTGATGAGTATAGCCTCATTGTGTGGGCTCACAAAGTGCACTGCTTCTGGCACTGCCCTTGGCCCCATCTCAGCCTTGGCAATGCTGGCAATCAGCCTTGGTATCCCTGATGTGTTTTTTTCACAAGGCCATCAATGCAGATACACTGAAGGCGGGATCTAAGACTGCACCAGTCATGTGCCTAGACCAGCTTGTGGGAGCTATGCAGCCAGCCCAGACTCGATCCTGATACCGCCCCCATATGTATGTGCCCACAAATACACAGCTGCTAAGGCCAGACCCGTCCTATCCATAGGAGCACCCACTGTCCACTCAGATGTCCTACAGATGCTGAATTTACAAACTGGTGATGGGCAGATATGCAAATCTGAGACTTGCACAGCTGTGGGGAGAGATTTCAGCCTTGCTTCCTAGGTCCCACTGCCCCTGTGGCTCAGCTGTGGTTTCAGCCTTGCCTCTGCAATGGGCAAACCGCTGAAGTCTATTCCTAGAGCCCGCCAAGGAGGTGGCTGGGGTGTGGCAGCCCAGACCCCATAAAGACCAGGGTCAGCACATGGAGAAAGAAGCTGCGTTGGCAACCCTACCCCTTCCTTCAAGTACCACTTAACAATGGCTTGTTGACCAGGCTTCTATAGTAGGCCCAGACTTCTTCCTCAAACACCCCTGGTTGCTGCCTTATCACACTCCAGTCCCTTTTGGCTGTCTCTGTGCAGACAGGCTCTCCCTGAGTCTGTCCTCTAAATACCAAGTTCAGCACCCAGCCCTTGCCTGCACCATGGACATGTGTCTCAAGCTGAAGAGTTCAGGGGCACTGCCCATCTGTTCAGGTCTCTCTCTGCTCTGCCCACCTACCACAAACTGGTTCTTGTGCTCTCCTCTGAGACTCTGATGCTCCCTTTCTGTCCCAGCTGATCTCCCCACGAGTGAGGGGGCTTCCCTTGGTATGGGAATCTTTCCTGTGTTTCAGCCCCCTTTCAGGGGCACAGGTCCTTCATTGCTGTACATGGGCTTTCTCTAGTTGTGGTGAGCAGGGGCTACTTTCTAGTTGCAATGTGTGGGCTTCCCTTGCTGCAGTGGCTCCTCTTATTGTGGAGCATGGGCTCAAGGGCACGTGGACTTCAGTAGTTGCATGCATGAACTCAGTAGTTGTGGCTTGCAGGCTCTAGGGTGTGTGGGCTCTGTAGTTGTAGCACATAGGCCTAGCTGCCCCACAGCATATGATATCTTCCCAAACCAGGCATCAAACCCATGTTGCCTGCATTGGCAGGCAAATTCTTAACCACTGGACCACCAGCGAAGTCCCATAGATGTATTTTTAATGTGTCTGTGGCATGAAGTGAGCTCCATGTCCTTCTACTCCACGATCTTGATTGGAGCCCCTAGTAAGGTGTTTTTCTTAAGTTATAATCCTTCAGAATAGCAGTAAAAACTCAATGTGGAAGTTTTCCAAATAAAGACTTTTACATCTATCTTCTTATAGTCATTAGGCTATTTTGCTAAGGAGTTAGTTCAACTTAAAATAAAAGAATGTATCAGAAATCATCAGGAGGAGGAAAGTTTCTCAGCTTCCTTTCTTTTAAGTTAGCAGTTTATAATGAGACATATATTAAGCTATGCCATCATGTACCTTCAACCCATCAGATCTCTATTCCAGTCTTCAGCAATACTCTCTCATGATGGCCTCAGTATGACTGAAAGACAATGTGTCTTAAACTTTTTCACTGATGGGCCCATAATAGGAAAGGATAAGAAGTAGCAACCTGTTCTCTGTCCTCTACCTCCACAAACAGGGGTATACTTGAAAGGTAACCTAAATCAGCCCATCATAAGCACTAAAGTTCTTTGGAGAGTCATGGTTTATATTTTAAAAATTGATGGGAATTTCACATTAAGTTACATAAATATAACACTTTATTTTTTAAAGATGGTCACTTAGATGACAAAGTATATAGCATCTACCCTTCCTTCCCATCTCAAAACCCTTAAAATGAAAAAAAAAGTTTACTTTTAAAAACATATAACAGGATAAATGCATAAACACACATATAAAAGCATGAGACAAGACTGGAGGGATTCTTATCAAATTTCTGACAGTGTTTTTAACTGTGGGGGACAAAGAAGAGAAATCGGGTGCAGAGTAAGGAGAGTATAAGGACATAAGAATTTTATATTTTCTATAATTCTACATTGTTTTAATTTTCTCTCTAAACACAATCCTATATCACATTTAAGTAATATATTTTACAAAATTTAACATCAGTGACCTCAAGTAAAGTTTATGCATCCAGGAAAAAACTACCAAATTCATGGTGAGGCTTTGTGTCCTTTTGACATACTCAGGAACTTACCCTAATTTAAGAAGTACAATCAGAGACAAAGGAGATTTTGAATTATATAACTTGTCATCTAATTCTAAACAGTATATTTTTTTAGGTGTTTTTGATATTTTTTGACAAAGTTCATAACAATATATTTGAGATTAATGTACAAGTTATAAGGGTCACAGAAACATGCCTTCTCTACAACAAATTAATAATTATTCTACAAAAATATTTTAAACATCACAATTTCTAACCTGTAAGGTTGGCGTTTAAATCGTCTTTCACTTTCTCAGTAATACTTTTTGCCACATCACTTCCAGAAGGCACATAAACCAATTCATATTTCTTTTTCTTGTCAGTGAGGAAAGTGGGAAGTTCATTCAAGGAAAGAGACTGGAAAAAAGTAGCTTTTGTAAATTCCCTTTTGGAAGCTTTGCGTAGAAGTAAAATCAATGTACAGAACAGCATTGTCAAGGAAATTTCCACAATTAAAGAACCCATCTTCCGCTTCTACAAGAGAAACAAAATTATACTAATTAGAGTATTATATGTGCGTACGTGTGTATGCACTCATGTACATACATGTATACAATACATATATATATATTATTCAACTTCGTTCTACAAAATGAATGGTTCTCTGGATTGTCTTTTTCACCCTTTTCTCATTTCACTATTGATTTTATTGGTTTACCCTATTGATAATCTTCAGATTTAGAAATCTACCTTAAGTCATGATACGAAAGGGGAAAAATACCCATAAACTGAAATGAAATGAAGGAATTATTAAAATTTTTTCTTTTCAAATTCATTTGTCTTTACAATCATTTCTCAAAGATACTTCCACTTACCTTTAATATGAAATTTTTCCAGAGGAGGATGGCAAACTGGTTAAGCCGCAAGGTATCCATTTTACCACAAAGAATGAAAGTTCAACACTAAAAAAGAAGAAATTTTTAACATTTAGATTATCTGCCAAACTGTTTAGTCAAGTAAAATGATTACTTCACTGTTTTACTCTTTTCATCAATTTTGAAAGATAAGCTTTTAAAAAGTTGAAATAAATAATTGTTTGTTCTTGTTTTATATTAATTCATTAAATTCACACCTAATGATCTTCTAATATGTATGAAAATACTGGACAATAGGGATGCAAAGATCAGTAAGTTACAACTCCATGTTCACAAAGAAAAATGTAAACTATAAATGCAGAATATTAGTTATTAAAAGGAGGGGGGAATGAACTGAAAGAGTAGCATTGCTATACATATACTATTACATATAAAATAGCTAGCTAGTGGGAAGCTGGTGTGTAGCACAAGGAGCTCAGCTTGGTGCTCTGCAATGACCTAGAGGGGTGGGATGGAGGGTGGGTTTGGAGGAAGGTTCAAAACGGAGGGGATACACACACACACATATACATATAGCTGATTCACTTTGTTGTATAGCAGAAACTAACACTACATTGTAAATCAATAACATTCCAATTTAAAAAACCAAAATATCAATTATTATTTGATAGATTCTGAGAGAAATTCTCACAAAATATAATGTTGAATATTTACTGCTTATTTAACACATTCTTTGTGCCTTATTCTATACCAAGCATTAGGTGTATTTAAAACAGTCATGATTTCTTCCTCATGGTGTGGATAGTAGGGCATAGCAACTAAAAATCTGAGGTTGGAAGTTAGACTTCTTGAGTTGAAATCCTAGCTTTGATCAAAATTATTAACCTATGTCTGCTTATCACAAATAAAAATCAGAAAAATTATAGTACTTATAAGGTTTTTCCCTTGGTGTCATTTGCTGCCATAGCAAGGGTAACTAAAAGGCTATGAACTTTTAATTATCATAAAATATACGTAATATAAAATTTACCAGTTTTAGGTGTACACTTCAATGGCAGCCATCACATTCACACTGTTGTAGAACCATCATAACCTAGTATTTCATAATCTCTAGCCCTCCCTATAAGTGGAAACCCTTACCTGTGATAGTGACCTCTGTGACTGACTTACTTCACTCAGCGTAAAATGTCTTCAAAGCGCATCCATATTGCAGTATGTCGGAATCTCCTTCCTACGCAGTAATTTTAACAGCCTCATTGGCCTATCAAAGGTAGAACTGACTTCAGGAAAAATCAAAGACGTACTGTTTGTTACATTGATATTAAGAGGTGTTCTAAGTTCCCTCACTTTGAGTGAACCAGAAAGAGTAGCCAGGGGAGTTAAAGGCCAAAACCAGAATTGGTACTTCTGAACTTTCAGTGGCAGGCAAACAAGGAAGTGGGTGGTTTCTGGCCAGAAGACAAAAAATAAGAATCTCTCAGAGAAACTGAAAGTATTATGGAGACAGAGGAATAGGAGGAGCTCAGACTTGATCAGAGCTTAAGTGATTCTGATCCTAGTTACTGTGCCAATCACGTTGATTACGGAACCATAAGACTCTGCCCGGGTCCCAGAAGGATCCAAAGAGAACAAGAGAATCTTTTAAAACTTCTCTGACATTGCCACCACAGGCCACAGAAGTAGTTTGGAATTTGTCGCTTAAACCTAACCAAGAAGGGTTGCCAGATAAAAGAGAGGATGCCCAGTTAAATCTGACTTTCAGATAAATAACACTTTTTTGTTTGGGATATACTTATACTAAAACATGATTCATACTTTATCTAAAATTCAAATTTAATTGAGTATTCTGTATTTTACTTGTTAAATCTGCCAACTCTAAAACCAGCTCAATTGCTTACTAAATGGAAGTACTGAGATTTTCCATGGAACTTTAAAAAGGACCTGGATTCTCATAGTTTAATACACAAAATATCCAGAATACAATCCAAAATTATACAGTTCACAATGAAATACAAAATCTTATTTTGCATGTGAAAAGATAATAAATGGATATCAATGATGACATGGCACAGACGTTTCAATTATCTGAAAAAGACTTTAAAGCAGCTACTATTAAAATATTCAAGAGAGAAATTGCAGACTTGAAACAACATTTAAAATATAAAGCATCAGGAAACAAATGAAAGATATAAAGAAAAATCAAAGACAAATTTTAGAACCCAAAGTAATCAAAATAAAACATTCACTGGCTAAACTCAATGGCAGAATGAAGATGACAGAAGAAAGAATCAGTGAACTTGAAGATAGATCCCTAGAAATTATCCAGTATGAAGAAAATGGGGGGGGGTTTAGAAAAAATTAATAGAGCCTCAGATGTATGTGAAATAACAAAAATAAAGCCTTGCATATTACTCATCAGAATCTCAGAAGATGAAAAAGTGTGATGTTAAAAAAACATTTAAAGACATAATGGTTGAAAAGTTCCAAACATGGCAAAAGATACAAACTGACATAACAAGAAGCTGAGTAAACCTTAAACAAGATAAACCCAAGAAATTTATGTCTAGATACATCATAATCAAATGGTTAAAACTAAAACAAAAACTCTTTTAAAAAAGACAGAGGAAAACAACACATTATATATAAGGGGACATAAATTTGAAAAACAGCAGATTGCCATCAGAAACTGGGGGAGCCAGTAGGAAAAAACTAACATTTTTAAAGTTCTGAAGAAAAAAAGCTTTTAACCTGGAACTGGATACTCAGCAAAAAAATCCTTCAGAAACACAAGTTTGAAATAGACATTCACAGAAGTAGGAAAACTGAAAGATTCCACTGATAGCTGGTCTAATCTACAAGAATTATTATAGGAAGCTCTCAGAGAGAAGAGAAATGATAACAAGGAAACTTGGAACATAAGAAATTTAAAAAAAAAAGCAACAGAAATGGTAAGCATCTGGACAAGTAAAAAATATTATTCTTGACTTCTTGCATTCTTTAGAAGGATGTAATATAGGCTAATGAAGTTTACAATAAATTAAAATGTAATACGAGAAAAATATAGTATAAGGGGGAAAAGAGTAAAAGGACCTATGTGTTGTGCTGTGCTCAGTTGCTAAGTTGTATTAGACTCTTTGCAACCCCATGAACCATAGCCTGCCAGGCTCCTCTATCAATGGGATTTTCCAGGCAGTAATAATAGAATGGGACCTAAATGATAATTAGATTTCTGTATTTCAATTGAAGCGCTAAAATGTTAGTTCTAAATAGATTATGGGTTAAGATTATATTTTGTAATTCCTAGTGTAACAATTTAAAAATGTGTAAAATCACAATGGGCAGATTGCAACTGAAAGGAAACTAGGTAGTAAATTAATTCCATGTGAAGAAATAAAGAACACCAGTAAAAGTTAAAATTTAAATATAAAGCAGTATTAATGGTCTACAACTCATTTTTCCTGTATGATTTAAGAAAACTACATTAAAAATTATAAAAATTCATGTTGACTTCACAAACAATGCAAAGAAATGCAAGTCTTGAAAATAAATTTAAGAGAAAGAGAGGTAAGTATGAGCAAATTTTTGTATACTCTTGAAATTGTTGGTATTAATTGAAACTAGATTATTCTAGATCAAGACATTGGTTATAATTCACAAGACAACTACTAAGAAAATTACATATACATATTATATATAAAAATATATATAAAATTATATATATATATATATATACCAAGAACACACAGAAGAACTGTACAAAAAAGATCTTCAAGACCCAGATAATCACGATTGTGTGATCACTCACCTAGAGCCAGACATCTTGGAATGTGAAGTCAAGTGGGCCTTAGAAAGCATCACTACAAACAAAGCTAGTGGAGGTGATGGAATTCCAGTTGAGCTATTTCAAATCCTGAAAGGTGATGCTGTGAAAGTGCTGCACTCAATATGCCAGTAAATTTGGAAAACCCAGCAATGGCCATGGGACTGGAAAAGGTCAGTTTTCATTCCAATCCCAAAGAGAGGCAATGCAAGAGAATGCTCAAACTACCACACAACTGCACTCATCTCACATGCTAGTAAAGTGATGCTCAAAATTCTCCAACCCAGGCTTCAGCAATATGTGAACCATGACTTTCAGATGTTCAAGTTGGCTTTAGAAAAGGCAGAGGAACCAGAGGTCAAATTGCCAACATCCGCTGGATTATCAAAAAAGCAAGAGAGTTCCAGAAAAACATCTACTTCTGCTTTATTGACTATACCAAAGCCTTTGACTGTGTGGATCACAATAAACTGTGGAAAACTCTGAAACAGATGGGAATACCAGACCATCTGACCTGTCTCTTGAGGAACCTGTATGCAGGTCAGGAAGCAACAGTTAGAACTGGACATGAAACAACAGACTGGTTCCAAATAGGAAAAGGAGTATGTCAAGGCTGTATATTGTCACCCTGCTTATTTAACTTATATGCAGAGTACATCATGAGAAATGCTGGGCTGGAAGAAGCACAAGCTGGAATGAAGACTGCCGGGAGAAGTATCAATAACCTCAGATATGCAGATGACACCACCCTTATAGCAGAAAGTGAAGAGGAACTAAAAAGCCTCTTGCTGAAAGTGAAAGAGGAGAGTGAAAAAGTTGGCTTAAGGCTCAACATTCAGAAAACTAAGATCATGGCATCTGGTTCCATCACTTCATGGGAAATAGATGGGGAAACAGTGGAAAAAGTGTCAGACTTTATTTTGGGGGGCTCCAACATCACTTCAGATGGTGATTTCAGCCATGAAATCAAAAGACGCCTACTCCTTGGAAAGAAAGTTATGGCCAACCTGGATAGCATATTGAAAAGCAGAGACATTACTTTGCCAACAAAGGTCTATCTAGTCAAGGCTATGGTTTTCCCAGTAGTTATGTATGGATGTGAGAGTTGGACAGTGAAAAAGGTTGAGCGCCAAAGAATTGATGCTTTTGAACTGTGGTGTTGGAGAAGACTCTTGAGAGTCCCTTGGACTGCAAGGAGATCCAACCAGTCCATCCTAAAGGAGATCAGTCCTGAGTGTTCATTGGAAGGACTGATGTTGAAGCTGAAACTCCAATACTTTGGCCACCTCATGTGAAGAGTTGACTCACTGGAAAAGACCCTAATGCTGGGAAGGACTGGGGGCAGGAGGAGAAGGGCACGACAGAGGATGAGATGGCTGGATGGCATCACCGACTCGATGGACATGGGTTAGGGTGGACTCTGGGAGTTGGTGATGGACAGGGAGGGCTGGCATGCTGCAATTCATGGGGTCACAAAGAGTCAGACACGACTGAGTGACTGAACCGAACTGAAAATTTCAAACATAGAAAAACGAATACTTTATGATCTCATTTACATGTGAAATCTTAAGGAAAAAAATTCATAAACACAGAACAGATTCATGGTTACTAGAAGCAGAGGTGGAGGTGGGATAATTGGATGAAGGTGGTCAAAAGGGACAAACTTACAGTAATAAATAAATACTGGAGATGTAATGTGCAACATGCTGACTAGTTAATATCACTGTAGGGTATATTTGAAAGTTAACTAAGAGAGTCAATTCTATAAGTTCTTATCACAAGGAAAAAAAATTTATAACTATGTGAAGAAATGGATATTATCTAATCTTATTGTGGTGATCATTTTACAGTATATATATATGTCAAATATATATATATATATATATATGTCAAATCTTTTTGCAGTAGAACTTACATAGTATTATATGTCAATTATATTTCAACAAACCTGGAAGAAAAAAATTACTTTCTGGAAAAAAAAGAAAACTGTATAGCAATATCTCTTATAGATATAAATGCAAAAACCTCAACAATATGCTAGCTAACTGAATCCAGCAGAAAATCAAAAGGACTATACCAAGTGAGATTTATTCCAGGAATACTAGGTTGTTTCTCATGTGAACATATGAAACATAATATACATATAAAGAGAATGAATAAAAATCCCTCATGACCTCAAATGATACAGAAAAAGCATTTGACAAAATCCAGCATCTTTACATAATAAAAACACTCAGTGAACTCAGAATAGAAGGTAATTACCTCAACGTGACTAAGGGTATCTATTGAATACTCTAATATTGTAATGGTGGTGTCTAAATCATTTGTAACTTGAGCATAACAGTTAATAGACAAAAGTATTAAAAATAACAACAGCTAAAATAATTTATTAATAGATACACAAAATAAAAAGATGTAAATTGTGACATTAAAAAAATAAAACGTACGAAAGACAGTATAAAAATCTAGAACCTTTATATGTATCAAAGTTAGGTTGTTATCAGCTTAAAATTGATTGTTATAACTAAAAGATGTTTTATGTAAACCTCATAGTGACTGCAAAAGAGAAACCTATAGTAGATGTACAAAAGATATAGAATTCAAAACATACTACCATGGAAAATTACCAAGTCACAAAGGAAAAGAGCAAGAGAGGAAGAAAAAGAACAAAGAACTACAAAACAGCCAGAAAAAGCAATTAACAAAATGGAAAGATTAAACCTATTTTTACCAGTAATTACTTTAAATGTAAGTTGATTAAATTCTCCAATGAAAAGACAAAGAGTAGCTGAATGCATTAAAAGATTCACTTCAGCTCTAAGGACACACATAGGCTCAAATCAAGGGATAGAAAAAACATATCCCAGGCAAACAGAAACCAAAAGAGAGCACTGGTTATAAGTCGTTGCTATTGTGTAGTCACTAAGTCATGTCCAACTCTTTGGGACCCCATGGAAATAGCCCACCAGTGTCCTCTATCCATGGGATTTCCAAGGCAAGAATATTAGAGCGGGTTGCCATTTCCTGCTCCTGGGATCTTCCAAACCCAGGGATTGAACCTGAGTTTCCTGCTTGGTAAGCAGATTCTTTACCACTGAGCCACCTTAAACACTATAAGTACATCAGATTAAATACACTTTAAGTCCAAAAATGTAACAAGAGATGAAGAAAGTATATATTATGATACAGGGATCAAGTAACTAAGACGATACAACATTTATTATATTTATGTACCCAATCTCAGAACACCTAACTATATAAGGCAAATATTTATAAAGAACTGAGGGGAGAAGCAGACAGCCATACAATAATAGTAGATTCCCATCACCAGTCTCTAAGGCAGTGTGCATACCTGTGAAAATATCCTGCAGTCACGGAACCGCACACTGACAGCTAGGGCCCACAGAACTGCTGGTGGGCCCAGCTCTGGTGGTATCTCCTGTCACTGGCCTGTTCCACTAAACTCACCTGCAGCTGTCCCTACCAACTGGACACCTGCACTCATCCAGCCAGGTCACCATTAAGCCTCCACTGCTGAGCATGTCTGATGTGAGACCCTGCAGCTACAAAATGTATACCAACAGTCAGGACCTCCGTTGTCCTTGGCCCTTGTTACTGACACTGGTTCCTACCACTACATGTGTATCTGCAACCAGTCTCTGCCACTATATAGGAACTAGTTGGTGGCATGCACACACCATCACCAGCTCCACACAACTGCTGCTTGCCCTTGTATGTAGCCTCTGTATGAAGGATCCCAACAGCCCTTGTAGCCATTGCAGACACCCCACTATGCTCACCAAGAACCACACAGTTGTCAATCCTGTAGACTCCTGTGGCCTGGCCCAAAGACATATCACCTCCCCACCCCTGCCCTGGACCCAGAGATGCCACATGCCCCTGCACTTGGTAGTCTGTGACACTAGATACAGAGTCACAATATACTCCCATGCACCGAAGATTTTCATTACCAGAGTCAGTCCATAAAGACTGCAAGAAGTGACTATTTCTTCAATTGTGCAAACACCTACACAACACTACCAGAGTCACAAAGGACTGGGGAATCATGACGACATCAAAGGAACATATCAAACTTCCGGTAACTGACCCCAAACGAATGGAGATAATTTAATTGTCCAACAAAGAATTTAAAATAATTATTCTAAAGATCCTCAAGAGAACACAAATGAATAATATAAGAAAATCAGGAAAACAATACAGGAACAAAACAATAGGTTCAACATAGAGACAAAAAAACAATCCCATTTACAAAAGCATCAAAAATAATAAAATATTTAAGGAATAAATATAAGGAAGTGAAAGATCTGTTCACTTAAAACTGTAAGACACTAAGGAAAGAATATGAATATACAAATAAATGGAAAGCTATCGCATGTTCATAGATAAGAAAAGTTATTATTAAAATGCTCCTACTGCCGAAAGTCATCTATACAATAAACACAATCTCTAGGTTTCCATAGCCAAGGGATAAGGGAGATGGAGAGTTGTTGGCAGAAGAGTACAAACTTTCAGTTATAAGATGAATAAGTTCTGAGGATCTATTTTTTTAAATTTTATTTACATTATCAGGTTGGTTTTGCCATACATTGACATGAATCTGACATGAGTATACATGTATTCTCCTTCCAGAACCCCCCTCCCACTCCCCCCCTCCCCGATTCCATCTCTCTGGGTCATCCCAGGGCACCAGCCCTGAGCATCCTGTATCAAGCATCAAACCTGGGCTGGCGATTGATCTCACATATGATAATTTACATGTTTCAGTGCCATTCTCCCATGTCATCCCACTCTTGCCCTCTCCCATAGAGTCCAAAAGACTGTTCTATACATCTGCGTCTCTTTTGCTGTCTCGCATACAGGGTTATCGTTACTATCTTTCTAAATTCCATATATATGCATTAGTATACTGTATTGTTGTTCTTCCTTCTGGCTTACTTCACTCTGGAAAATAGGCTCCAGTTTCGTCCACCTCAGTAGAACTGATTCAAATGTACTCTTTTTAATGGCTGAGTAATATTCCATTGTGTATATATACCACAGCTTTCTTATCCATTCATCAGTTGATGGACATCTAGTGTAAAACATAGTGACTATAGCTGGTAATACTATACTGTATAATTGCAATTTGCAAAGAGAGTAAAATGTAAGTGTTCTTACCAAAAAAAGAGAGCAACTTTGTGAGGTAACTGATATGTTGATAAACTTTAATATAGGAATTCTTTCACAAGGTATATGTAAATCATCATGATGTGTACTTCGAAATAAATGAAAAATAGCAAGGAGAGATAAGAAGGACTTCTTAAATGAACAATGAAAAGAAATAGAGGAAAACAAAAGAACGGGAAAGGCTAGAGATCTCCTCAAAAAAATTAGAGATATCGCAGAAAAAATTCATGGAAGGATTGGCATAAGAAAGGATATAAATGGTAAAGACCTAACAAAGCAAAAGTGATTAAGAAGAGGTGGCAAAAATACACAGAAGAACTATACAAGAAAGGTCTTCATGACTCAGATAACCATAATGGTGTGGTCACACACCTACAGCTGGGCATCCTGGAGTGTGAAGTGGGCCTTAGGAAGCATTACTACAAACAAAGCTAGTGGAGGTGACAGAATTCCAGCTGAGCTATTTAATATCCTAAAAGATGATGCACTCAGTATGCCAGCAAATTTGGAAAACTCAGCAGGACAGGAAAAGGTCAGCTTTCATTTCAATCCCAAAGAAGGGCAATGCCAAAGAATGTTCAAACTGTGTACAATTGTGTTCATTTCACATGATAGCAAAGTTCTGCTCAAAATGCTTCACGCTAGGCTTCAGCAGTATATGAACTGAGAACTTCCAGCTGGTTTCAAAGAGGCAGAGAAAGTAGAAATCAAATTGCCAACATTTGTTGGATCATTAAGAAAGCAAGGGACTTCCAAAAAAAAAAATCTACTTCTGCTTCATTGCCTGTGCTGAAGCCTATGACTCCGTGGATCACAATGAACTGGAAAGTACTTAAAGAGGTGGGAGTGCCAGATCACCTTGCTTGTCTCCTGAAAAACCTGTATGTGGGTCAAGAAGCAACAGTTAGAACCAGACAAATAATAACGAACCGGTTCCAAACTGGGAGAGTGAAGCCGTTCAGTCGTGTCCAACTCTTTGCGACCCCATGAACTGGAGCCTACCAGGATCCTCCGTCCAAGGGATCTTCCAGGCAAGAGTACTGGAGTGGGTTGCCATTTCCTTCTCCAGGGGATCTTCCCGACCCAGGGATCGAACCCAGGTCTCCTGCATTGTAGGCAGACACTTTACCATCTGAGCCACCAGGAAAAGGAGTACAAACAAGGCTGTATATTGTTGCCTGGCTTATTTAACTTACATTCATAGTACATCATGTGCAATACTGGGCTGGATAACTCATAAGTTGGAATATTGCCAGGAGATATGTCAACAACCTCAGATATGCAGATGATGCCCCTCTAAAGGCAGAAAATGAAGAGGAACTAAAGAGCCTCTTCATGAAGGTGAAAGAGGAGAGTAAAAAAGCTAGCTTGAGACTCAACATTTTATTTACAGGGCAACAATGGAGAATCAGACATACAAAACAGACTTATGGACATAGGGAGAGGGGAGGTAAAGGTAAGATGGAAAGAGTAACATGGAATCTTATATTACCATATAAGTTTAGATATATAAGATAGATATATAAGTTTCAATATATATAAGATAGCCAATGGGTATTTGCTGTATGGATCAGGAAACTCAAACGGGGGCTCTGAATCAACCCAGAGGGGTGGGATGGGGAGGGATATGGGAGGGAGTTTCAAAAGAGAGGGGATGTATGTATACATATGGCTGATTCATGTTGAGGTTTGAGAGAAAACAGCAAAATTCTATAAAGCAACTATCTTTCAATAAAAAATAAATTAATTTAAAAAAAACGTAAAGATCACAGCATCTGGTCCTATCACTTCATGGCAAATGGAAGGGACAAAAGTGGAAGCAGTGACTGAATTTATTTTCTTGGGCTGCAAAATCACTGTGGGTAGTGACTGAAGATGCTCACTCCTTGGAAGGAAAGTTTTGACAAAACTAGACAGCGTATTAAAAAGCAGAGACAAGATTTTGCCTACAAAGTTCTGTATAATCAAAGCTATGGTTCTTCCAGTAATCATGTACAGATCTAAGAGTTGGACCATAAAAAAGGCTGAGCACTGAGGAAATGATATTTTCAAACTGTGGTACTGGAGAAGCCTCTGGAAAGTCCCTTGGACTACAAAGAAATCAAATCAGTCAATTCTTAAGGAAATCAACCCTGAATATTTCATTGGAAGTTATGATGTGCAGCTGAAGCTCCAATACTTTGGTCACCTCTTGCAAAGAGCAGAGTCATTGGAATTGGAGAAGACTCTATCCTGAGAAAAACTGAAGGCAAAAGGAGATGAGGGCAGCAGAGGATGAGATGGCTGGATGGCATTACTGACTCAATGGACATGAATTTGCACAAACTCTGGGAGATAGTAGAGGACAAAGGAGCCTGGCAAGCTGCACTCCACAGGGGTACAAACTTTCCAAGAATGAACCAGGAAAAAACAGAAAATATGAACAGATCAATCACAAGCACTGAAATCGAAACTGTGATAAAATCTCCCAAAAGTCCAGGGTCCGATGGCTTCACAGGTGAATTCTATCAAACGTTCAGTGAAGAGCTAACACCTATCCTGCTCAAACTCTTCCAGAAAATTGCAGGGGGAGGAAAGCTCTCAAACTCATTCTATGAGGCCCCAATCACCCTGACACCAAAACCAGATGAAGAAAATTACAAGCCAGTATCACTGATTAAAAACAGATGCAAAAATCCTCAACAAAATTCTAGGAAACAGAATTTTCTCCAACAACACATTAAAGGGCTTATACACCATGATCAATTAGGCTTTATCCCAGGGATGCAAGTATTCCTCAATATATGCAAATAAGTCAACATGATACACCATATTAATAAATTGAAAGATAAAAATCATATGATCTCAATAGATGCATAGAAGTAATAAGACATTAGCAAAAAAAAACATAAAGAGAGAAATGCACATTAATATGATGTATAACATAGCCATGTTTATTTAAGAATGTATTCTAATACCAAATGGAAATGATATTCAACCAGGTAAAACTTCAATTACTTTTACACCAACCTATTACCATTTTCTTGGATTGGAAGAATCAATATTGTGAAAATGACTATACTATCCAAAGCAATATACAGATTCAATGCACTCCCTATCAAATTAACAATGGCATTTTTCACAGAACTGGAACAAAAATGTTTGCAATTTGTATGGAAACACAAAAGACCCTGAATAGCTAAGCAAGTCTTGAGAAAGAAAAATGGAACTAGAGGAATCAACCTTCTTGACTTCAGACTATACTACAAAGCTTCATTCATCAAGATAGTAGGGCACTGGCACAAAACAGAAATATAGACCCATGGAACAAGATAGAAAGCCCAGAAATAAACCCATGCACCTATAGACAATATCTTTGACAAAAGAGGCAAGAATATATAATGGAGAAAGGATAGCCTTTCCAATAAGTGGTGCTGGGAAAACTGGACAGCTGCATGTAAAAGAAAGAAATTAGAATGCTTCCTAACACCATCTAGAGAAATAAATTCAAATGGATTAAGGACTTAAATAAAGACAGGATGTATAAAACTCTTAGAGCAAAACATAAGCAGGACACTCTGACATACATCACAGCAACATTCTCTTTGACCTACCTCCTAGAGTAAGGGAAATACAAACAAAAATAAGCAAATAGGACTGAATTAAACTTAAAAATTTTGCACAGTAAAGTAAACTATAAACAAAGTGAAAAGATAGCCCACAGAATGGGAGAAAATAATTGCAAACAAAGCAATTGAAAAAGGATTAATTTCCAAAATATATAACCAGTTCATGCAGTTGAATATCAGTAAAACAAATAACCCAATCAAAAAATGAGCAGAAGACCAAAATAGACATTTTTCCAAAGACATATAGACATCTAATAAACACATGAAAAGGTGCTTAACATCACTCATTATTAGAAAAATGCAAATCAAAACTACCATGAGTCAGATGGTCATCATCAAAAAAATCTACAAACAATAAATGCTGGAGAGGATGTGGAGAAAAGGGAACCCTCTTTAACACTGTTGATGGGAATGTAAATTACATAGCCATTGTGGAGAACAGCATGGAGATCCCTTAAAAATGTAGGAATAAAACTACCATATGACTTAGCAATTCCATTCCTGGGCATATATCCTGAGATAACCGTAACCCAAAAACACACATGTACCCCAATGTTCACTGCAGCACAATTTTACAAGAGCCAGCACACAGAAGCAATCTAGATATCCATCAATGGATGGATGGATAAAGAAGTCCTGGTACATATATACAATAGAATATTACTCAGCCATATAAAGGAACAAATTAGAGTGAGTTATAGTAAGGTTGATGAACCCAGAGCCTATTAACCAGAACGAAGTCAGTCAGAAAGAGAAAAACAAGTATCATATATTAACACATATGTATGGAATCTAGAACAATGGTACTGATGAACCTATCTGCAGAGAAGGAATGGTGATGCAGACATAGAGAAGGGACTTGTGACCACCATGGGGGATGCTGAGGGTGGGATGAATTGCAAAAGTAGCATTGACATGTACACACTACCAAAAGTAAAATAGATAGTGTGTGGGAAGCTGCTATATAATACAGGGAGCCCAGCCTGGCACTCTGTGATGACCGAGAAGGGTGGGAGTAGGTAGTAGCGAGGCTCATGAGGGAGGCTGTATGTGTGTGTGTGTGTGTGTGTGTGTGTGTGTATGTAAATTTATTAATATGTTAATGTTACATATATATATATATATAGTTATGACTGATTCACACTATTGTAAGGCAGAAATCAACACAACATTGTAAAGCAATTATCCTCCAATAAATTTTTTTTTAATTGACACCTAGCAGAATCACTGAACTCCAAGTTTCCCGAGTGCTGCTGCTGCTAAGCTACTTCAGTTGTGTCCAACTCTTTGTGACCCCACTGTAGCCTGCCTGGCTCCTCTGTCCACAGGATTCTCCAGGCAAGAACATTGCAGTGGGTTGCTGTGCCCTCTTCCAAGGGACCTTCCTGACCCAGGGATCAAACCCATGTCTCCTGTGGCTCCTGCATTGCAGGAGGATTCTTTATCACTGAGCCACCAGGGAAGCCCAAAGACCTGACAGACATTCCCAAGATTTTTTTGCAGGACACAGATCCCCACCAGATGAAAACTGCTGACTGCAAGCACGTAGACCCCACACTGGTTGAAACCAGAAGGATGATGCTTGAAATTTAACCTTGATGCCAACCAATTCAAAAATCAAACACAAGCTGATCAGGTACCTTGCAGCACCCTCCCTCACATTGTCTTTTAAACCTGTTCCTCAAAACTTACCGTGGAGATATTGGGCAGTCTTTTCTGCTTTCTCCCTTGTGGACAAAATATCACACAAATAAAAAGTTTTGCTTGTTTAAGAGCCTTGTGGTAGGAATATTCATTTCTATGGTATTGCTGCCCAAGAATGTGGAGAGGGCCTCATAATAGGCAAATGCAAATGAATAAAGTTGGACTCTAACCTCACAATATATACAAAAATTATTTAAAAATGGATCAAACACCCAAAAGTAAGAGCTAAAACAATAAAATTTTAGAAGGAAACATAGGAAATCTTCATAACTTGGATTCAGCAATGCATTCTCAGATATGACACCAGAAGAAAACACATTAATTGAGCTTCACCAAGTCAAAACCTTTTGAGCATCGAAGGACAAAAATGTGAAAAGACAAGTAATAGAATGAGATATTTTCAAATCATATATCTGATAAGGATTTCATATTATGGACATACAAAGAACTCTTACAACTCAACAACGAAATGACAGACTAGTAAAATAATGTGCAAAAGGAGCTATAGACATTTCTCCAAAAGAAATTATACAAATGGCCAACAAGTACATGAAAGGATGTTCAATATAATCATTAGGGAATTTTAAATCAAAATCACACTATGCAAAGCCCACTAAGAGCTATAACTTAAAATATTTTAATTTTTAAACAGAAAATAAATATTGGCAAGAATGTAGAAAACTGGAGCCCTCACACACTGCTAGTGGGAATGTAAAGTAGTATAGCAGCTGTGGAAATGTTAGGCCATTCCTCAAAAAGTTAAACATATAGTTACCATATGACCTTGCAATTTTATTCCTAAGTTTCTAGGAGTAGAAACCATACACCAATGCAAAAACGTGTTCACTAAAGTTCATGGTAGCATTATTCATAATACTCAAAAAGTCAAAACCACCTGAAAGTCTCTGAGACTGGATAAACAGAATGTGGTATTATCCAAAATGTAGTTAAATGACACAAAACTCACGAACCTTGAAAATGTGTCAAGTGGAAGAAGCCAAACACAAAAAAACCACATATTATATGATTCTACATTTATATACATGTAAAGGAAGAAATTTTCACAAACTGAGTTATGAAGAAGTCATTCTCGCTTAGATATGATTTAAGTTGAATTATATGCTAGCTAAAACAGCCTGTTTGTAGCCTATCAAACATAAGGTTGTGCATCTGCTTTAATCACTAAAGCGAAAGGTACATTGATCTAAAGTTAAAAAGTCCCTGTTAAAAATAAAGATCAAATGCCTCCGTTCCTGAGATGTCAGTGCTGATACTTCTTGGATGATAAGACTCCTTTTCTCAGGTGCCAAGGCCATATGACATGTTGTATACATTACTATCTATTTTTGTTTGTTTTTGTGAAACCTTAAAGGAAGGTATTGCTACTTGTTTGGTGTTCTTTCTGTTAGGCAGGAAGTTAGCCAAGAGTAAGGAAAGGTGGCCCCCTTCAGCTAAACATCCAGTGGTCGCCTAATCCCACCAAGCAATTTACCACCTCCACCAAATATGCCACCATCAATACTCCAAAATCGTCAAGGAGCTAGGAAAATCACCCACCAGCCAACTAGTGGGACTTTCCCTACTCTGGCGCACACACACACACACACACACACACACACACACACACACACACACACCCCTCACACCATCGTGTACTAAAGTAATCTTTTGGTGCCCATTGGACTCATTAACTACTTATAAATATTCCATGAATACACACATCTAATTATAACAGACCGAATTATGAAAAGGACATGTGCAGTAGAGCATCTTTTTATATAACCCGCAGCTGTCAATCAAGTTTGTCAATCAATAATCCTCTGGATTATGCAAATGACCTTGCCTTAAAATCTCTGTTCCCCTGCCTTCTAGGGCCATTGCGTCCCTTTGCATGGCCCACCTCTCTCAAGGTATTCTCTCTGTTCTTCATGCGTGCTCAGTCGCTCAGTGGCGTCCCACTGCTTACCGACCTGTTCTTTCTTTCCTTATTGTTAAGAAACTTGCTTGCAACAGGTAAGACCTTAGATTCTTCTTTGCATCCTTACCAAGAATGAGGGCCACAGGAAGAGAGGCCTCCAGACACTCCACAACTAACATTTGCTCTGATGAGATATAAAACTATGCGGAAAACCACCGTGGCTTCCCTGGAGCAGTTCCTCAGTTATCTGAAAGCCAGTCTCCCAGGCTGCAGTCCTCAGTTGAAACTGTTTTCTTTTCCTAGTCTCAACTGGCTTATTGACTATTTCCACTGACATAAGAACTGGCAAATGTATACAGACAGAAAGTCAATTTGTGGTGCCAGAGGGTGGAAATGCGGAGCCTGAGGAATGACTGTTCCTGAGTACAGGGTTTATTTTAGGGGAGATTAAAATGTTCCAAAATTAGTGGTGACAGTTTCACAACATAATGAATGTAATTAAAGTCACTGAATTCCAATCATTTAAAATAGTGAAACTGGTAACTTTTATCTTGATTTTCTTAAAAAACAAAAATCCTATAGGATGAATAAAATGCTATCTCTACATTATACCTGAGATTTAGAGGTCAAGTCACTTGCCTGAAGTCAAATTAAAATCAAAGCAGATTGAACCTCCCAAAATTTTCCTTCTAATCACTAAGCTATAACCAAAATAAAAAATCAGAAGTTAACTCCAATTTCCTAGTTGGGTTTTTGTGCATGGTGGCGTTTTTGAGGAGGGCTGGCGGAGGCGGTGCGGCGCAGCGGAGGAGCGCTCTTGGGCTGGAAGGCCGACCGGGCCAGCAGAGCAGAGGGAGTAAGAGGATTTAGGGACGAGAAGAAAGGGCGAGAAGGTCCGTGTGCTCACCGCTGAGGCCTTGGCAACTGCCTCCGCCTCGTCGCAGAGGGGCGCTGATCAACCGAGCACCGCGCCTCCTTCAACGCTTTCCCCAACCGCCCGGCCCGCGGCCCGCGGACAGGTTTACCGCCTCCGCCGCGCGCAGACCCCGCAAAGGCGCGGTCCGCCCGCGTATCAGGCGGGCGGGAGGACCCAGGAAGCGCCGCCTTGGCCCCTTCCCCGCCTACGGGCCCTGGAGCCCTAGTCCCCAGCTTGTCCGTTCCTGGCAACCTGCGTGCTCCAGGGGTGCCCAATCCACCTTTCTCAGGCTTCCCAATTATTTCACCACTTGCTCCTTCTCCTGGCCAACCGCACCGTCCCCCACTTCTCTGAATAGAGACTCGGAGTGAGACATTTGCCTTGGCTATGATATTTAAGGGGAAACCAACTCAATAATCAAGATAAATACTTTCATGTGACATTTAAATTTTTTTTCAAAATAAAAACCTAAAAGTACTGTGAGGTACTATAGGGGAGATAAAAGGAAGAATCAGTAATCTTGACTATTTTATTTAAAACTGTTATTTTTCTTGTGGAATTCTTTGGTGTTTTTTTTTCAATATTGCATTTAAAAAACTTTTTTTTTCCCTTAATCTTCAGCACTGAGTATTTTGAGTTCTGAGTATGTCCGTAAATTTTGCACTAGGAAGTGAGTACTTCAGTCACTGTGCTTAACTTGGGCTAGTGACAGCCCTCCCCTACTGTCATCTTCAGTGTGGTAGTGGTAGACAGGCTAGGAAAGTGCAAGTGGCCACCTTCTCCTCAGAGTCTTTGGGGGGCTAGCAAGAAACTTCCAGAACCGCAAACCCTCTAGATGTGTCCCAGCACAAGATCTCAGTGGAGGGCAGGGACAGGAGAGTTAACCAGCATTCTGGCTACTGGCCACTACAAAACTAATAAGTTTATTAATATTCTTTCTAGTAAGTCATTCCTACTAACTGTTTTCATTATTTTAATGATATAAACTAAAAAGCATGAAGAATACTTACATAATAAACATAATACTTACATAATAAAGATGAAAGTCACTTTGTCATATCTGACTCTTTTGGACCCCATGGACTGCCTCCCAGTCTTCTCTGTCCATGGAATTCTCCAGGCCAGAATACTGGAGTGGGTAGCTTATCCCCTCTGGAGGGGATCTTCTCCATCCAGGAATTGAACTGGGGTCTCCTGTATTGCAAGCAGATTCTTAACCAGCTAAGCTACCAGGGAAGCCTGCCTGCCATCTAAACATTTTACAAAATAAGTTCCTTTATGCCTCACCACAACTCTGGGAGATTGGTGCCGCTATTACTATCTGATTTTACAGTGCAAGTAACAGGATCAGAGTGGGTAAGTCTTGTTTAAGGTTACCCAACATGTACAGTGGCAGAACTAGAATTCAAATCCAAACTGGCTGACCTCACCCAGAACCCTTACTTGGGAATCACAAAATGCATTATCCTCTACCAGCAAGTAATTTGGTGGGGATTTCAGCTAAAAAGTGTTAAAACTTCATAGGAAACTTAGAAACAAATTGAGATGTTAGAATATCTGTTTATACAATGTATCACATCTATGAGGAAAGAAACCATATGATTTCCATGGAAACTCCTTGTAAACTAAGCCTAGAATGGTATTTCTTTATTGGTATACAAAAGTATGCTAACTCCATAGCTCAGTCAAGTAGTGTAACACCAGCAATCCCCTCTGCCTCTGCAGCATTTGGGCCAGTGTTTGTTTTATACTGATTGATCTGCTGTCAGTCCACGCTGCAAAACCAGCTTCTAACTTATATTCCAAATCATTGCTCTACAGTTCACCGCCAGACCTGTGCTGGTCCCCTGGAATTCCAGCCAGCTTCCTCAGAACCACTGCTCCTACCACCAGACTGGGGAGGAGAAAAAAGGCTGCCCTCCCCTTTTATGATGACTGTTTTCCAGACTCTTGAGTTAAAACCAGACCACAATGTTTGGCAGCTAAAACTTTGCTGAAGACCTGGGTGATATTATCCAAAGCCATATAAGGAAGATGATTTGAGGTAATTCAGAGACCTTTTGAATAATCTTTTGATTACTGTCTTTTGAATAATCATGCATTTGTGCTTAGTCGATCAGTCATGCCCGACTCTTTGACTCTTTGTGACCCCATAGCCTGCCAGGCCCTCTGTCCTTGGAGATTTGCCAGGCAAGAATACTGGAATGGATTGCCATGCTCTCCTCCAGGGGATCTTTCCAGCACAGGGATCAAACCTAGGTCTCCTTCATTGCAGGCAGATTCTTTACTGACTGAGCCACCAGGGAAGCCCAACCATGCTTTTATTTTTAGCATCAGTAGAAACAAAATTAGCCTGCTATTGTAGTTTAATTTACTATTTCAATTATTTTGAATTTACATCAAAAAATTTTTTAAATCATGCGTTTATTTTGATGCAAATTCAAAATGATTGAAATAGTATATTAA
Source organism: Antilocapra americana (assembly GCA_007570785.1). Taxonomy (NCBI): domain Eukaryota; kingdom Metazoa; phylum Chordata; class Mammalia; order Artiodactyla; family Antilocapridae; genus Antilocapra; species Antilocapra americana. The sequence goes on from ML662465.1 coordinate 7,199,346, forward strand.
ACTACAATAGCAGGTTAATTTTGTTTCTAGTGAGCTAAAAAGAGTAGTAAAAGTCTTAATACAATATATTTAAAGTAAATAATAAAACAGCTCTCAGAAGCTATTAGAGCTTCCACAGAACCTGGCAGTTGGACTCCTAGCATATGTGATCACCTAAGAACTCTATTCTATCTGCCCAGGTTGTACAAATGCTGATCCAAATGAGATACTGCATATTGTCTAACGTTAGTTTTGAAAAGGCTTTGGATTCTTGGGACCAGTTAGTTGCCTGAGTCTCCAGTCCCAACAGAATTAATTCAGTCAAGACCAATTTTCCCAGTGCTACTTTACCGAGGACCTGGGTGATGTTACACAAAGCTGTATAAGGAACATGAATTGAGGTAATTTACAGACTAGTCCTGTTCCTACAAGATTTGCTAGAAACAAATACAAAAGCTTTCAACTTGACCAGGGCTCAACTTTTATTCTTTTTTTCAGTTTTTTTTTTTAATGTGGACTTTTTTTAAAGTCTTTATTGAATTTGTTACAATATTACTCCTGTTTTCTGTTTCCTATTTTTGGCCAGGAGGCATGTGGAATCTTAGTTCCCTGACCAGGGATTGAACCGCCCCCCACCCCCATTCATTGAAGGGTGAAGTCTTAGCCATTGAACCGCCAAGGAAGTCCTGTGGCTGAACTTTTAAATTCAAAACGGCAAAGGAAAAAAGAGGCATCTGGCTTTCCTATTTCATTTCTCTTTTAGCTGGTATTCGGTTTTGCTTTTTCCCCCTCAGCATAATAAGCCAAACTGCTGTTTTCTTTATACCTCTGTCATTTTCTAAATCCAATAAATGTTCTATCATTATAATCATAACAACACAAATAATGAGTCATAAACACTTCTGTAATCCCAGAAGCCCTGAGCATGCACTTCTAGAGATGGTGAACTGAAGAAACAGAATTGTGTAATTAAAATAAGCTTTTCCCAACCACAACCTCATCTTTTTTTTTTTTTAACGATACTAGAGGTTTTCATGTATTATGTGGCTACTCTGTACCAAGTACTGTGCTAAGTACATTACCTATGTGTGCGCACACTCAGTGGCGTCTGACTCTTTACAACCCCATGGACTGCAGCCTGCCAGGCTCCTCTGTCCATGGGATTTTCCAGGTGAGACGACTAGAATAGTTTACCATTTCCCACTCCAAGGGATCTTACCCACTCAGGGATAGAACCCATGTCTCTTGTGTCTCCCAGGCAGATTCTTTACCACTGGGCAACCTGGGAAGCCCTAAGTATATTACATACGATTTATTATTTAATTGATACAATTTTATGGAATGGCTCAGCAGTAAAGAATCCACCTGCAATGCAGGAGATAGGGGTTCAATTCCTGGGTCGAGAAGATCCCCTCAAGAAGGAAACGACAATTCACTCTAGTAATCTTGCCTGGAAAATCTCACAGACAGAGGATCCTGGCAGTCTCCAGTCCTTGCTGTTTTGTTTAGTCACTCAGTCACATCCAACTCTTTTTCAACCCCATGAACTATGTAGCCCACCAGGCTCCTCCATCCATGGGATTCTGCAGGCAATAATACTGGAGTGGGTTGCCATTTCCTTCTCCACGGGATCTTCCCAATCCATGAAGTCTCTAAAGAATTGGACTTGACTGAGCAACTAAACAATAATAAGTCTGTGCCAAGCATTGTGCTAAGCACATTTTATATTATTTATTACTTCACTGATACATATTTTGACACTTACCACACTGTCTTTCATTATGATGTGGCCATTTCCTAAGAAATGGCCTAGGTAGCTCCCAACGAAAATATCAAGGGAGCACAACTTAAGCACTGGAGTCTCCTTACCTGTATCCCAAGCCACACTCCTGATCATTTATTTCATCCTCTGCATTGGCATAAGACCCATCTTTCTTAATATTTAATCTCTTTAACCATGTAATTTCCTTTCAAAGAATCACCCTCCTTAGCCTCTTGACTTCAAGAAGCATCCCAGTCTTATGCCTGGTGCTCCTAGATAGAACTAGTTCCTGGCTCCAGTCCCACAAGATACTGTTCTCAAGCACACAACCTTCCTTTCACTCCTGGGTTTAACCTGGCTCCAAATTCCCTCTTCCACCCTCTCTGCCAGTGTAGCCTAATGGTTAGGAGTAGAGTTTTGGAGTTTCACTTCAAGGGCAGATCCCAACTCCTCTGCTGATATGACATCTGATGCATTAAGCAATTTATTCTAAGGTCATTATATCTTGTTCTGGGAACTTTCCCCTTTTCTAAAGATGAATTAATTAGTTGAATTAATTAGCCCCAAGAAAAAACTGTGCAACAGGCGGGCAACTGGGGGTGGGGATGGGAATGGGGGTGGGAAGGAGTTTGGGATAAGAGACTCCAGATAGAGACAGAATTGAAAGGAAAACGGTTTTTAATAACCTTATATCGCCTTACATCCAAGATCTTCTAAGATGTAGGGAATAATTTAAGAAATAAGGGAGCCTGTCACTGTTTACCCTCATCTCCTCTGTCTCCTCTTTCTCCGGCAGCAGGGCCTAGACAGCAAATAGTGGAGTTGGTGGAGACAAAAGTGGGGCGCCAAACTAACACGTTTTGCAAGGAATGTGACCACAGCTAACTAGAGGAATTGAGAACGTGGACTCAAGGATACCAACTCCCAGCCCGCCCGCTGTCTCAACTCCAGCCTAGAGGAAACCGTAACTGGAGCGAACCCAATTCTCCCAATCCTGCAGATAGGGGTGGGAGGAAAACGGCTTTGCTCCGCCCCGCGAGCTGGGCGGTGACCTGTAGGCGGCAGCGCTCCCCGCTTTCCCCCGCTCTCATTTAGGGCGCAGCACTAGAAACACGGATCGTCGTGAGCGCTCTGAGGTTAGAAGTCCCGCGGCGACATGAGCTCGAGGCCGGTGTTCCTGAGCGCGGCAGATGTACAGGACCACCTCCGCAGCTGCAGCCTGCTCATCCCGCCCCTGGAGACCGCCCTGGCCAACTTCTCCAGCGGCCCCGACGGAGGAGTTGTGCAGCCGCTGCGCACCGTGGTGCCAGTCGCCAAGCACAGGGGGTAAGTGAGGAAGACCGCGTCCGGGGCTGGAGAAACTGGCGAGGAGGAAGGGGAGGGGTGGGAAGGGAAGCAGCAGGAGAAAGGAAAGGAGAGCTTCCCTAACCCTACTAATAACACCTTTCACCTAATTTGTGCAACCCACTGTGGGCGCTTTAAAGCCGTTATCTGGTTTCATTCAACACACTCCATATGTACGTGGCTACTGATGTAGCTATTTGCTGATGGAAAAATCGAGACTCAAGAGGTGAAGCGAATGACCCAAGGTTATGGCAGCTAGTAAGTGGCAGAACTGGGGTGGTTTTTCTCATTCAGAGGCAGGCTCTGGAACGTACTCTGCACACTGCTAAAGGGGATGGCAGAGGGATGAGGACAAAGGAGGGAGAAGGCCAGCGGGGCAATGAATGAGGAAAGAGAAAGAAAAGGACTTAGGGACGTGATGGGATGTCTGAACATTGACGGGAAGGGGCTGAAGTTGCTCCCTCTCTTGTAGTTTCCTGGGGGTCATGCCCGCCTACAGTGCAGCAGAGGACGCGCTGACCACAAAGTTGGTCACCTTCTACGAAGGCCACAGCACCACCCCCACTGTCCCCTCCCATCAGGCGACCGTGCTACTCTTCCAGCCGAGCAACGGCTCCCTTCTGGCGGTGAGAAACTCCCTGCCCAGGGTTTAGCAGGGGCCCCTGTGTACAAGGCTAGGCTCAGAATTTAGGCAGGGGGAGTACTGAATGTGACCACATATGCCCCTCTCTGAGTGACTGGATGCCAGTGACTCTTGAGGTTACCTGTGACTGTGTATCTGTTTCTAGGACTGCCTGAGGATGTAACCCAGCATCAGAGACCACTGCCGCTTCAAGTGTGTGAGCTTGTGGAAGTAATGATCTCGTCATTCCTGTAGTGATCTTGTCCTATGCCAGTTACTACAAATATACAGCTTGCACAAATCCAGTAGCTAAGGAAACTTTTATTTAGTGAATCTGTAACATGAAGTTACATGAGTTACAGATTAGGGGCTCTCTCTAATACCTACCTGTTTTAACATTTAATGATAATATCAAAAAATAGTAGTAGTCTGTATTTGTGAATTACTTTGTGTATGTCAGACACTGTTCTAAATACTTCATATGTATTAATGCTTTTAACTCTTAAAACCACTCTGTGAGGTAATTTTATTACCCCATTTTGTAGATGAGAAAATTGAGTCATAGGGCAACTATGCCAAACATCGCCAAGTTTACATAGCTAACAGGGGCATGGATGGACTTCATACCTACTCTGTGTAAGCCCGGGGCCTATACCGTCTTAGCACAGTAGACTATGCTCTTCTGCCTTTCTAATTGCCACTTACTGAGCACTTAAAATGTGCCAGGCAGGAGAAGTTGATCTCATTCAATTCTGACAACTTTCCTCTATGGGAGTTTTTATTATTAAATAAAAAATTATTCTTAAAAAAAGTTAAAAATTTTTAAATTAATAAATAATTTTTTATGATGACATCCATACCACTTACCAAGAGTGCTTACCCAGGAAATTGGTACCACCTCGGGCTTTGGAACTAAATGACAAGAACTGAAATTCTTCCTGAATCTGACTGATAGCCAAGCAGTTCACTTCCTTGTCCATAAAATGAGAATACTGATACCTCTTGATGAGGACCAATTGAGATGAATAATATAAACAGAGGACAGCAGAGCAAAGGATGGTGGTTATTACTAGCCAGGTGTAATTCAGAATCACCAGGGGAGATTTTAAAAACAATAATGTCTGGGTCCTATCCTTAGTGACCCAGATTCAGTTAGCCTAAGGATAATGTCTGAGCATCAGTATCTTCACAAACCTACACATGTGTGCAGAAGGAGTTGAGAGCCTCTGAGGCAGAGTTTCAGAGCCCTTGCACAGATTTCAGGTGACTTACTTTGAGAATCCTGGGGCAAATAAAGCAAATGGGCATTTCTTGAGGGCTGGCCATATGTTAGATGTCTTCATTTTTGCCAGTGCTTTTAAACCTCACAAAAACCCTCTGAATGGTTGCCATTATCTTTGTTTTTACAGGTAGGAAAAACAAAGTGCTTATAGATTAAGATATTTATTCAAAGTTACATTTCTTATAAGTGGGGGAATTGGTTCCAGGCAAAATATTCTGCTTGCACATTATTATGATGCTTTCTGGTGCTTCCCAGGTGCTAGTGGTTAAGGATCCACCTGCCAATGCAAGAGAAACAAGAGACGCAGAAGAGACAGGTTCGATCCCTGGATCAGGAAGATTCCCCGAGTAGGAAATGGCAACCACTCCAGTCAGTATCCCTGCCTGGAAAATTCCATAGACAGAGGAGTCTAGTGGGCTACAGTCCACGGGGTTGCAAGGAGTCAGACACAACTGAACCCACATACACACACACAACACTTTCTAGGGCTAACTCTTTTAGAGCATCTTCTTTCTGCGTAAGTGGTGAATATAGGTACCCTTTGCTCACTGTCTCTCCTTTCCTCCAAGGTCATGGATGGAAATGTCATAACTGCAAAGAGAACAGCTGCAGTGTCTGCCATTGCCACCAAGGTAAGATTAGTGCAAGCTGATGGGTGGAATTGAGTATCTCAAATTTGAAGGTCTAAGTAGAAGTGAGGAACATTTTTATTTTCTATGGGCATAGAAACATCGTATGCCAAATGTAGGATGTCAGGTGAGCACAGTGATTCACGAAATGATTGGCTACCATAATGAGCCCAAGATTCTGGGTACCTTACATGTACTCTTTCTGATCATCACACCAGCCTTGATGATTATCTCCATTTGCCAAGTATAGGGAATATGACTCAGAGAGGTTTTGCAAGTTTATCAGGATCACACAGCTAATAAGTGGCAGAGCAGGAATTTAAAATTTGACTTCTCTGACTCCCAGACTGCTTTCTTGCCCATGATCCACACTGTTCCTGGCAAATCAGTGTGGTTGCCTCATAGGCCAGAGTCAGGACTGCACAAAAAGCAGAGGGGACAACATATCCAAGCCAGACAAACGTATTCATTCAGCAAGTGTTGACTGAGATCTTATCATGTACCAGGCACTGTTCTAAATGTCAGAGATGTGGTAGTGAACAAAACATACATAGAGCCGGTGAGACAATAAATAAAATAAAAAGTAAAATACGCAGTATGATTTGCTAAAAAAAAAAAAATTAACCAACAACAAACCCTTTTTGAGTTTAATAATAGGCTAGGACTTGCTCCTAAACAACCCCCACACACACACCACCAGTTAGAAGGACAAAAATAAAGCATAACTGAGAGTATTGGGAAGCAGTGGCATTTAAAATTATCAAGGAAAGACCTCACTGAGGTGACATTTGAGTAAAGACCAAAAAAAAAAAAAAAGTGAGTGACTGAAACAGGAGGAGGGTAGGAGCGCTTGAGGCAAAAGGAATAGCAAGTGATACAGGTGATAATGTTTCTAAGCAGTGCAAGGGCGTCCTACAAGGAGAACAGTATTTTTAGAGGTTAGGGTGAAGAAGAAGAGGTATCAATAGGAACAGTTAGAGTCTGGAATCTTGCACATTAAAGATCTGATAGTGCTGACTTATGAGACCTAAGCATAAAGGAAACATGGGGTCCAGTGGAGGGTTGGAGCAGCAAGACCAGGTGTTCAGATTGTGAGTGTTTTAAGGCTTTCTAAACACATGATGATAGGGGAAGAATGTGGGGATAAATCTGGTAATTATGTAGCAAGGGGTTAGACTGCAGTACACACCTTGAGGAACTGTTTGTTTGTTTGTTTGATTATATCCAGACCCAACTCAGGTTGAAGTAATCAAGGGACTCTGAGGTATGTTCCCTGGTAATTTAGAGGGACCTTAACAATATTGCCCTACACTTGAAAAGGACTTTGATTTTTTTTCCAAAATAATTTTCAATGCACTGTCTCAACTTATTTTTGGGTTTGTGTGAGGAAGGCACAGCAAGAATTACTGGTCTCATTTTGTGGAGAAAGAAATGGAGAATAGGGTTTCCTGAAGTCAGCATAAGTAGCTGTAGGTCTTCTTGTCCCAGGTCAATAGTTTCCAACCCAGGCTATACAGCAGCAGCCTCTGGAAATTTTTTTTTAATTCAGGTTCCCAAAACCTTTGAGTTGAAATTGCTGAGGACATGGCCAAAGAAGCTAGGTGTTTTAGTTTTGTATGGTTTCTAGTTAATTCTGATGATCAACAGGTTAATTCTTCTAGACCCAGCTCTCAGTTACACTGTGCTTTTTTGCATGCATAAAAATATGCACTCAAGAAATGTTAAGAATCATTGAGTTGATGCTTCAGAGTTTAGGCTTAAACTATGCCGCTTTTTTCCTAGGGACTCGGTTGGGCTATTTCAATAAGGAGCAAAGATTTATTTTACTTTTTGTGCTATAGGAGTAGAATGTTCTCTTTTCCATCACTTCTATTTAGGGCTTTCAGGAGAAGGATGAGTATTAGGAAGTTCTTAGGTTTGGTGGACACTGTAACTTTGCGTCTGGATTGCACATACCCTGAGTTGGGGACTCTGGCATGCTTTCTCAGGGTGACAATATGTATCAGGGTTTATTCTTGACATGCAATTATTCAACAAATACCTAAGTGCCCACCAGGCACCAGGTCCTGTGCTCAGCATGGGACATAGAATGGTGGCTGAAACCAAATACAGAACCTGCAGTCACGGAGCACAGAGTGCATTTGGGGAGACAGATGTTAATCTAAAGATCTCACCGGTTAATGTGAAAACTACAACCCTGACAGATACATTGAATGAAAGGGGAGAAATGCTATGAGAGCAAAACAAAAGGTGGTGGGGAGTGTCTTGCTCCAGGCTGTGGGATTTGGAAGGGCTTATGGGCTTCCCTTGTGGCTCAGCTGATAAAGAATCTGCCTGCAATGAGGGAAACTTGGGTTTGATCCCTGGATTGGGAAGATTCCCTGAAGAAGGGGACAGCTACCCACTCCAGTATTCTGGCCTGGAGAATTCCATGAACTGTATGGTCCATGAAGTCTCAGAGTCAGACACGACTGAGCGACTTTCACTTCTTGTGTGAGGGTTAGCTGAGCTTCAGTTCAGTTCAGTTCAGTTGCTTAGTCATGTCCGACTCTTTGCAATCCCATGGACTGCCAGGCCTCCCTGTCCATCACCAACTCCCAGAGTTTACTCAAACTCATGTCCATTGAGTCAGTGATGCCATCCAGCCATCTCAGCCTCTGTCATCCCCTTCTCCTCCCGCCTTCAATCTTTCCCAGCATCAGAGTCTTTTCAAGTGAGTCAACTTCACATCAGGTGGCCAAAGTATTGGAGTTTCAGCTTCAGAATTGGTCCTTCCAATGAATATTCAGAACTGATTTCCTTTAGGATGGGCTGGTTGGATCTCCTTGCAGTCCAAGGGGCTCTCAAGAGTCTTCTCCAACACCACAGTTCAAAAGCATCAATTCTTCTGTGCTCAGCTTTCTTTATAGTCCAGCTCTCACATCCATACATGGCTACTGGAAATAACATAGCTTTGACTAGACAGACCTTTGTTGGCAAAGTAATGTCTCTGCTTTTTAATATGCTGTCTAGTCATAGCTTTTCTTCCAAAGAGCAAGCATCTTTTGATTTCATGGCTGCAGTCACCATCTGCAGTGATTTTGGAGCCCCCCAAAAATAAAGTCTGTCCCTGTTTCCATTGTTTCCCCATCTATTTGCCATGAAGTGATGGGACCAGGTGCCATGATCTTAGCTTTCTGAATACTGAGCTTTAAGCCAACTTTTTCACTCTCCTCTTTCACTTTCATCAAGAGGCTCTTTAATTCTTCTTTGCTTTTTGCCATAAGCTTGGTGTCATCTGAATATCTGAGGTTGTTGACATTTCTCCTGGCAATCTTGATTCCAGCTTGTGCTTCATCCAGCCCAGCATTTCACATGATGTACTCTGTATATAAGTTAAGTAAGCAGGGTGACAATACACAGCCTTGATGTACTCCTTTCTCGGTTTGGAACTGAGATCCAAAATAGCTGAGACTATATATTACAATAATAATAGGACTTAACTTGTGAGGAGCAGAAGGGAAAGTACTCCAGACAGAGGAAAGAACCTGTGGAGAGTAAAGCCCTGTGGCTGATAAAGGCATATGTGCTTGGGGAGTAGCAAGGAGGCTTCTTGTCTGAAAGAGCAGAGGTGCAGAGAGTGTGTCCAGAGGGGAAACTGGGCTGACCAGAGGGCCAGACCACACAAGGCCTTAGTGAATGCGAATGAAACATAGTCTTTCAAACTCTTTAAGAAACCTAGCAGATTCATATATGTTTTTAATTATCTGCATGCTCTAGGAAAAGAATGAAATGGCACCAATCCTATTATGATTTAATAAATATCATAAATGTTATACCATTTAGGAAAAGAGATATCAGTTATAACATTATTATCAGGGTAGCAATGTATCAAGCAAGACGAGCAAGCAGAATTACAGATTTACTTTCAGAGGTTAAAGGTTACTTTTATAGGATACTGCAACAATTTTTGAAGCCCACATGTACTTCCAAGAATAGATTTATATTAACTGAGAACAGAAAAAAAATTATTTAGTTGAAGAAAAATTACCTAATTCTCGTGAGTGGGAACATAAGTTATTGTCATTTTGAAACCTTTTCAAATCAAGTTTCTTTGAACTGTAGTTGATAGCAGAAAATGGTATCTCTCCTGTGCAGCTGCAGGAGAGAGAATCTCTAATCATCTGCTAATATTTGAGACTCCTTTTTGCTCGTCATTACTGATTAAAAACACTTTTGTTTTTAAGATTGCACTCCAGAATCTCAATAATGGTAATTATTGATACAGCGCGGATCAAGATCAACTTTTATTAAATGAAATAGAGAAAAGACAGAGATGGTCTTATTTAACATGGATGATTCTAGGAGCAAGTAATGTCCTGTCTCAATGCCAGTAGTACTTAACTGGAAACAGTTAAGACCAACTATTTCCAGAGACCAACTGCCCCAGAGACAATTAGCAATGTTTGAAGACATTTTTGGTTGTCACAACTGAGGGCATAGGGGGTGCTAATGGACAGAGGCCTGGGATGCTGCCAAGCATCCTGAATTGTACAGTACAGCTCTCCCACCTACCAACTACCCAAACCCTGCCAACAAAGAATTATCCAGCCCAAATATCAGTAGTGCTGAGGTCAAGAAACCCTGCTCTATTTCTCATAGGTAATAGTAGATATGAGCCAATCTATCGTAGTGCGAATAAGACTGTCTCTGTTTTAATGGGACTTATATACCAGTACAGGAAAATAAATTTATAAACAAACAAGTGTTATGAAGTGATAAATTCTATCAGAGAAGTCAGAAAGACTTTACTAGAGAGCTGATCATACAACCTCACTCCCAAATAAAGACACACTTATACCCTGAGGAGGTCCCACAAATGCCATCTCTACATTCCTCTTTAAAGGAAGACAGAGGCTGACACGGGATCAACAGAGAGTAGGCACAGCAAACACAGCTTGAGAACCTAGGTTCAAAAGGATTCATGGATTCCAAAAGCAACTGACAGCTCTGAGAAGCAGGTTGGCTTATCATGTCCCTGAGATGGGGTAGCACAGGAGAAAGCATGTGGGCACTGGAGAATGAAAGATGAGATTTTGGAGCCCTACTGTGCCATTTAATAATAATGACCTCAATTTCTTTATCTGTAAGAGGACAACTGTGGGAGCATCTAGCGCATGGGGTCAATTGTTTGGACTAAAAAAGATCATGAAGGTTAAGCACTGATACATATTAGGTACCCAGTGAAGGCTTTTCTCTCCCTCCCACGCCATACAGAGTGGAAATGGAAATACAAAATGACATCTCCATGATTACCTGAGAGGTTTCGAATGAAGGTCACCTGATTCTCAAATTGTATTTGATTCTCTCCTGACTTCAAGAGTCTCTCTTGATCTTTTCTATCTCCTTTCTCTCAAATAGTTTTTGAAACCTCCCAACAGTGAAGTGTTGTGTATTCTTGGAGCTGGGGTCCAGGCGTACAGCCATTATGAGGTCTTCACAGAACAGTTCTTCTTTAAGGAGGTAAGTCCAGGGAGGGAGGTGGGGGATGTGGGGGGGAAGCAGCAGTGACATTTCTCTGTACTCCTTTGCTAAAATATAAGTTATGCTGAAATTGTCAGTACAACCATCTAGACCATTCTTTTAATGACTTGTGTGAAAGTCCCATTGGAGATGAAGAGTTGGGGGAAGGCCTGAGTCACTTCTTCCAGTTTCTCGGTTTGTAGAGGATGCCTAAGTAAACAGAGCCTACTCAGTTACTTAAAGGATTGTATTATATCCATCACATACATTCAGTTTTTCTTTTGGCCCCTTTCTATTGCTTCTCTTAGCAGAATCTGGGGTCCTTAAGTATTCAAGGGCTAGGAATCCAGGAACTGGGAATGAAGTCTGGAGAGCAGCAGACCACAGCATGCCTCTTCAAAGCCTAGACATCAGTCCACCTTGCCCCATTCTGCCTGGCTCACATTTCCTGTTATTTTTGATACACTTGATACTGCTTATATTTGATTTTTTTTTCTATGTGTGTGAGTGGGGTGGGGCAGATTTAAGGTATGATTTTTTAATGACAGAACTAATACCTCTGCTTTGAGAAATTTCTTCCTTGTATTTATAAGGAAGAGAGAAAAAAAGAAAAATTCCCTTTTATCTGTTTTCAAAGACAAGTAGTTAACATTTCTAGTCTTCTCTCATCTGCTTTTCATAACATAGTTATATGGGTTTTTTTATGCTTTTCACCAAAGTATAATTGACATACAATATCATATTAGTTTCAGGTGTACATCATAGTGATTGGATATTTATGGGCATTTCAAAATGGCCGCCATGATAAATCTGGTTACCCTTTGTCACCATACAAAGTTATTATAGCATTATTGACTGCATTCTCTATGCTGCACGTTGTATCCCCATGACTTAATTATTTTATAACTAGAAGTGTGTGCTTCTTAATCCCCTTCATCTGTTTCACTCATCCCCAGATCCTCCCTCACCCTGTTGGCAATCACCACAAGTGGTTTCCTTAATTTGTTCTCTGTGTGTATATATATCAGTTTCTGAATTATTTTGTTTGTTTGTTCATTCATTTGAGGTTTTTTTTTTGATTCCACGTGTAAGTGAGATCATGTACTATTTGTCTTTCTCTGTCTGATTTATTTTGCATAGCAAAATACCCTCAAGATCCATACATTTTTGTCCCAGATAACAAGATTTCATTATTTTTATGGATGAACAATATTTTATTTTGTGTGTGTATACACACAAGACAATTGCTTTATCCATTTTTTCATTGAGGGACACTTCAGTTGTTTCCATATCCTGGTTATTGTAAATGATGCTGCAGTGAACATGAGGGTACCTATAGCTTTTTGCCTTACTGTTTTGTTTTCTTCAAATAAATACCCAGAACTGGAATTGCTAGATCATATGGTAGTTTTTTTGTTCTCTATTTTTTATTTAAATTAAAAAATTCTTACAAGGTCGTGTTGGTTTCTGCCATACAAAATGTAAATTATACACACAGCCCCTCTCTCCTTAGCCTCCCTCCCATGCCCCCGTCCCATCCCTCCAGGTCATCACAGAGAGCCAGACTGGGCTCGCTGTGCTACACAGCGACCTTTCACCAGCTAGTCATCTTACACCTGACAGTGTGTGTATGTTGATGCTACTTTCTTAATCCATGCCACGCTCTCCTTCCCAGATGGTGTCCACAAGTCCATTCTCTACATCTGCATCTCCATTCCTTCCCTGAAAATAGGTTCATTAGTATTATTTTTTAGATTCCATATGTGTGTGTTAACACACTAAGTTTGTTTTTTCTCTTTCTGACGTGCTTCACTCTGTATAACAGGATTTAGGTTCATCCACCTCACTAGAACTGACCTGATTCAAATTGGTTCATTTGTATGGCTGAGTAATATTCCCTTGTATATATGTGCCCTTTATCCATTCATCAGTCGATGAGCACCTAGGTTGCTTCCATGTCCTGGGTATTGTAAACAGTGCTGCTGTGAACACTGGGCTACGTGTGTCTTTTCGATTGTGTTTTTCTCAGGGTACATGCCCAGTAGTGGGGTTGCTGGATCATATGGTAGTTTTATTCCTAGATTTTTAAGGAATCTCCACATAATGGCTGTATCAGTTTATAGTCCCACCAATGGCGTGTGAGGTTTCCCTTTTCTCCACATCCTCTCCAGCGTTTATCATTTGTAGATTTTTTGATGATGGCCATTTTGACTGGTATGAGGTGATAACTTATTGTAGTTTTGATTTGCATTTCTCTAAAAGGTAGTGATGTTGAGCATCTTTTCATGTTCTTATTGGCCATCTGTATGCCTTCTTTGGAGAGGTGTCTTTAGGTCTTCTGTCCATTTTTTGATTGGGCTGTTTGTTTCCCTAACATTGAGCTGCATGAGCTGCTTATTGGAGTATAGTTGATTCACAATATGGTGTTAGTTTCAGAATACTAACATGTTTCTGATATATAGAAATGTGATTTAGTTATGTATATACCCATATATCTATTCTTTTTCAGATTATTTTCCCTTACAAATTATTATAGACTATTGAGTAGAGTTTCCCATGTAATACAGTTGGTCATTGTTGATTATCTGTTTTATATATAGTAATGTGTAAATGCTAATCCCAACTTCCAAATTTATCCATCACCCTCAGCCTTTCTCCTATGGTAACTATAAATTTGATTTTGAAGTCTGTGAGTCTGTTTCTATTTCATAAATAAGCTTATTTGTATCATTTTTTTAGACTCCACATATAAGTGATATCATATGATATTTGTCTTTCTCTGATTTACTTCACTTAGTATGCTAATCTATAGGTCATCCATGTTGCTGCAGATGGAATTATTTCATTCTTTTTATGGCTGAGTAATATTCCATTTTACATATGTACCACATCTTCTATAATTATTCATCTGTCTATAGACATTTAGGTTGCTTCCATGTCTTGGCTATTATAAATAGTGCTATAATGAACATTGGGGTGCATGTATCTTTTCAATTTATGGTTTTCTCTAATATATGCCCAGGAGTGGGATTCCTGCATCATATGGTAGCTCTATTTTTTATTTTTTTAAGGATCCTCCATACTGTTTTCTATAGTGACTTCACCAGTTTACATTCCTACTGTGTAGGAAGTTTCCATTTTCTGCACACACTCCTCCAACATTTGTTGTTTGTGGACTTTTTGATTATGGCCATTCTTACCAGTGTGAAGTGACACCTCATTGTGGTTTTGATTTGCATTTCTCTAATAGTGAGTGATGTTGAGCATCTTTTCACATCCATTTTGGGCATTTGTATGCCTTCTTTGGAGAAATGTCTATTTAGACCTTCCACCAATTTTTTAATAGGGCTCTTTTTAAATTGAGCTGCACGAGCTGTTTGAATATTTTGGAGATTAATCCCTTGTTGGTCACTTCATTTGGAAATATTTTCACCCATTCTGTGGGTTATCTTTTCATTTTGTTATGGTTTGCTTTGCTATACTAAAGCTTTTAAGTTTAGTTATGTCCTATTTGTTCATTTTTGTTTTCAATTTCATTACTTTAGGAAGTAGAGCCAAAAAGTTATTGTTGTGATTTATGTCAAAGAGTGTCCTGCCAATGTTTTCCTCTAAGAGTTTTATAGTATCTAAGCTTACAGTTAGGTTTTAAATCCATTTTTAGTTTATTTTTGTGTGTGATATTAGAAAATGTTCTAATTTAATGTTTTACATGTAGCTGTCCAGTTTTCCCAGCACCACTTATTGAAGACACTATCTTTTCTCCATTGCATCATCTTACCTCTTGCACTAGAGAGCAATTATAGATGGGTGTATTTAGCTCTGGGCTGTCTCTCTTGTTCCATTGATCTATATGTCTGTTTTTAAGCCAGTACCATACTGTTTTGATTACTGTAGTTCTGTAGTATAGTCAGAAGTCAGTGACCCTAACTCCTTGAGCACCATTTTTCTTTTTCAAGATTGCTTTGCATATTCAGAGTCTTCGGTGTTTCTATACAAATTTTTTAATTTTTTGTTCTAGTTCTATGAAAAATGCCATGAGTAATTTGTAAATTACCTTGGATAGTATAGTTATTTTAACAATGTTGATTCTTCTAATCCAAGAACATGGTATATCTTTCCATCTGTTTGTGTCATCTTTGATTTCTTTCATCAGCATCTTATAGTTTTTGGAGTATAGGTCTTTTCCTCTTATGGTAGGTTTATTCCTATGCATTTGATTCCCTTTGATGTGATGGTAAATGGGCTTGTTGCTTTAATTTCTCTTTCTGATCTTTTGTTGTTAGCCCATAGAAATGCAATAGATTCCTGTGTGTTAATTTTGTATCCTGCAACTTTCCTGAATTCATTGATGAACTCTAGTAGTTATCCTGTAGCATCTTTTGGATTTTCTGTATCATCTGCAAGCAGTGACAGTTTTACCTCTTCTTCTCCTATTTGGATTCTTTTTACTTCTTTTTCTTCTCTGATTGCCATGGCTAGGACTTCCAAAACTGTTAAATAAAAGTAGTGAGAGTAAACATCCTTGTATTCTTGATCTTAGACTATGTGCTTTCAGCTTTTCAACGTTGGTTATTTGTGGGTTTGTGATATATGTCCTTTATTAGGTTGAGTTATGCTCCTTCTATGCTCACTTTTGGAGAGTTTTTATCATAAATGGGTATTGGATTTTGTCAAAAGCTTTTCTTTCATCTACTAAGATGATCATATGGTTTTTACTCTTAAGTTTGTTAATGTGGTGTATCACACTGACTGATTTGCAAATATTGAAAACTTCTTGCATCCCAGGGTTCAGTCCTGCTCAATCATGGTGTATGATCTTTTAATATATTATTGGGTTCAGTTTGCTAGTAGTTTGTTGAGTAGTTTTACACATATGGTCATCAGTGATACTGGCCTATAATTTCTTGTTTTGTGGCATCTTTGTCTGGTTTTGGAATCAGGTGATGACAGTCTCAAAGAATGAGTTTGGGAGTGTTCCTTTCTCTGCAATTTCTGAAATAGTTTAAGAGGGATCGTGTTAGCTTTTCTCTAAATATTTGATGAAATTCACCCATGAAGTCATCTGGTTATGGACTTTTATTTGTTGGGAGTTTTTTAATCATGGTTTCAATTTCAGTGCTTGCAATTGATCTGTTCATATTTTCTACTTCTTTAATTCAGTTTTGGGAGATTTGTCCTCTTCTCTTAGATTGTCCATTTTATTGGCATATAGTTGCTTGTAGTAGCCTCATATGATCCTTTGTATTTATGCAGTGTCAGTTGTGACTTCTCCTTTTTCATTTCTAATTTTATTACTTTAAGTCTTTGTTTGTTCTTAATGAGTCTGGCTAAAGGTTTCTCAATTTTGTTTCTTTCCAAAGACCTAGCTTTTAGTTTCATTGATATTTCCTGTTGTTTTCTTTGTCACTATTTAATTTATTTCTGTTCTGATCTTTACAACTTATTTCCTTCTACTAACTTTGGGTTTTGTTTGTTCCTCTTTCTCTAGTTGCTTTAGGTATAAGGTTAGGTTATTTATTTGAGATTTTTCTTGTTTTCTGAGGTAAACTTGTATTGCTATAAATTTCCCTCTTAGAATTGCTTTTGCTGCATCCCAAAGGGTTTGGATCATCATGTTTTCATTTTTTTTTTATCTCTAGGTGTTTTTTTCCTTTCTCTTTGATTTCTCCCATGATTCATTGGCTGTTTAGTAACATATTGTTTACCCATCACATGTTTGTCTTTTGCAATTTTTTCCTTGTAGTTGATTTCTAATCTCATAGAAATGTGAATGGTGGGCTTAATAGTTTCTTTGAAAAAATATTTATTCAGGACCTCTGCCCATTTTTAAATAAGGTTGTTCATTTTTATATTAAGTTTTGTAAGTCCTTTGTGGTTTTTTGAATATTAACTTCTTATAAGATAGTTTTAATCATTAATCTTTTAATCATAGTTTTGATAGTTTTCACTCAATATTGTAACATCAGTTTTCCAGATTACCTCATATTTGTATAGTATTTCATAGTTTTCTATCAAGAACGGTAGTGTGGTTAACCATTTTCTTATAACTGGACTTATTATAGTGTTTTCACCTTAATTAATGAACTTATTCACATATAATATTTATTTCTATATTTATTATATTTCCTTATGAGGGCTTGCTTAGGCCTTATTTTCAATTGAAGGCTGACAACTGCCACCACAGAAATTAAAATACATTAAACAAGCTAGCAATTCCCCACTTCCTGATGATGCCAATGACCACCCTCTCTCTGCAAGCACTTCCCAGGAATCTAATTGTAGCTACTATTCTTGACCTTCTTCTCTGCTGCACCATTCACTCATGTAAGTGTTAGTTGCTCAGTCATGACCAACTCTTTGCGATCCTATGGACTCTAGCCCACAAGGCTCCTCTGTCCGTGAAATTCTCCAGACAAGAATACTAGAGAAGGTAGTCATTCCCTTCTCCAGGGAACCTTCCAGACCCAGGGATTGAACCTGGGTCTCCTGCATTGCAGGCAGATTCTTCACCATTTGAGCCACCAGGGAAATTGCAATTTACTCCTGAAACCCTTCCAATTTTTAATTCTTTATGTATCCTTCAGAGATCAAGATCTGCACAGCACTGCACATCCTGTTTGTTAATCTCACACCTGTTATGACTCCCTTACAGGGTCCCAAACATAAACTGTGAGTTTGATGCTGACCTTGTCAGTTATGATTCACATTTACATACATGTAAACTTAGGCTAGATGAGGTTAAATAGCTTCAGAAACAGCAAGTAGCAGAGCAAAGTTTGATTCTGAACCTGTCTAGCTCCGGAATTTGCTCTGCTAATCACTAAGCTATATAGTAGCTATTACACTACTGAGCCTGTGTGTCTCAAGCTAGAACTGAAAAACCTCCCCGCTTCCTGACAGGGAAATGGAGTAGAGAAAGGTCATTTCCAAATCTGGCCCAGACAAATGTTCATTCACCATAAGGAATGATTTAAATAACTGCAGCCTTAACCCCAGAGTAGTTCCAACTTTTCCTTGTAACTCCTAGGTTTGATGAAACATAAACAGCCAAATAATCACAGCACCAATGTCCCTTTTATTCCCCCGAATGAAGGTGAGGATATGGAACCGCACCAAAGAAAATGCAGAGCAGTTTGTGAACACAGTGCCCGGAGAGGTGCGGGTCTGTTCATCAGTCCAGGAGGCTGTGACAGGGGCAGATGTGATCATCACGGTCACCATGGCAACAGAGCCCATCTTGTTTGGTGAATGGGTGAAGCCTGGGGCTCACATCAATGGTAAGCAGAGTGGCTCCCTGAACACTGGGTGGCCAGACTCCCCCTTGACTGGACCAAGGGGCTGCATCTTCAGAGTTGTTTTACTCATGCAAAATGCCTGAGCTTTTTAATGGCCTCAGAAACATTTGAACCTTAGAGAAACAGTGTGCATTCCAAAATATGAAACAAAAATCACAAACTCAAAACTAACAAATTTAATTTATAGAGCATAATATTGTGGCAAATGATCAATTATAACTCAGTTCCTAAATGTCATGAAATTTAATTACAAAAGCCAAATGACTCACTTGTTCTTACCAACACTTGGAATTAATTTTTTTTTTATTACAGCACAAAATACATTTTATGTGACTAAATGTATTTATGTGAATGCTTTTTCATATGTGGGATAGGATAATTGGGACTTTAAACATAAGAGTTCCTTGGGCTCCTGAAGATCCTTAAATGACCCTGGGTGTTACAGCAAGATCTGGTCTATATTACATACTTACTATAGCTGGTGCTGTTCTAAATTCTTTGTGTGTACTATATCACTGAATCTTGAAAACAACATTATGAAGTAGGAGCTGTTGTTATCATGACCCCTGTATGGTAGGTAAACCCAAGGCATGGAAAGATTAAGTAACTTGCCCAAAGTCAAAGGTTTTTAGAGGCAAAGCTGGGATTTGAACTGGGGCAATATACCCTCAAAGTCTAAAATCTTAAATGTTACCCTATGTTATCTTTTAGCAAGAAAACTGGAGTCTGATTAGCAACCAATTGAAGACTAGAGAATTTAATCATGGTACCAGTGCCCCATGTTTTCGTGACAGGCACATAGTATGAACTCTGAGATCTCTGCACACATGTGCAGGGGCCAAGTATCATGATTATGTGTTCTTTCATAAATGTGTATTGAATCTCTACCATGGTTCAGGCACATGGTTCTACATGCTGAGGATGCCAAAGTAAACCAGCCATTAAGGTCACTGCTTTCCTGCTGCTTACCTTCTAGAGAAGAGGGTAGACAATAAACAAATTGATGAGCTAGATAGTTCCAGCTAAAGGTAAGTTCTATGAAGGAAACAAAACATGTATGATTGAGGAATGGGCCACAGAAAATTGATGGTTTCAGCCTGTGTAGGACTGATATTATGAATGTGAATCCAGCGGATAGGTCTTATTGTTCATAAAGCCAGACTCAAACAGTAAGACCATTTCTAGAAGGACTTGGAACTTCAACAGAAGTCAGTTCTGGGTAAAATGGACAAGAGCTGAATCAGTAAGACTGAGTTGATTTTTTTTTCAGCTTTTTTTTTTTTTTTTGGCTTAAAGCTCAACATAATTGTTATCTTAGTTACTGTGGTTAGGAGTCTAGATATGGGTTAGCTAAGTCCTCTGCTTGTGCAGGATGAAAGCAAGGTATTTTCCAGGCTGCAGTCTCATCTAGAGCTTGGAGTCTTCTTCCCAGCTCACATGGTTGTGGCAGTTCTTTGTGTTGTAGGACAAGGATGCAAGTTTCCTTGGGGCTGCTCTCAGCTCCAAGAGGCTTTCCACATTTCTTTTCATGTGGACATGCTACCTTCAAAGACAGCAACAGAGTATCTCCCTCGTGTTGTATCCCTCTCATACTTTGAATGTCTCTGTAGGAAGAGCTAACTTGATTTTGAGTCGAGGAGTCTCATATCTTTCCCTGGTCTAAAGACTAAATTGGTAAGTGTGTTTAGAGGCGGTAAATATACTGAAGAAAAGTATGTTACAAGTGCGGTTGACAGGGAAACACCAACAACGGATTTTACTTACTTTACAGCTTGGCTGAGAGTTAGGCCCAATTCCAACCTTCCCCGCATGCCCCTCATTCTTTCCCAGCATCCCACCAGCCAGTGTCTGCCCCTCACCCAGTGTAGCCCCACTGAAGGAAGACCAAAGCCCAGCCTGAGTCAGGCCCCTCCCTTTGCTTCCTGGACCACCTCCATTGGCTTGAGTGACCTTATGCAACCCTTTGAGAATTCACCATGCTCCAAATTAGGGGGAACAAGTACAATCAGAAGAGGTGGCTTGAGAAGCTCGGGGTTTTCCCACCAGCTTATGATTTATTTACAAGCTTCATTAGTTGGTGCTTCTGTTTTCTAGAACTCCTCACACAAACAACCTTCAAGATGGACATTTTTCATCACTGTTTTTGACAATTAGAGTGAGGGAGAACAATGGGAGAGGGAACAAGTAGAGAAAATTGGATCGAAGTGAGAGAAGGCTTATAAATGCTGCCTTATATTTGTATACGGCTTTATAGCCGTTTCCAAAGACTGGCTGCAGCAGGCTGGATCCAGCCAGCAGATGTGTTTTGTTTAGACCATAGAGTGTTAAGTGTTCAGAGAACCAAGAAAAAACACATGCAAATAGATTTCCTGCTTCTCTTTTTACAAAAGGAGCAGGGGGCCAGGGGAGGGGAGGGCTGTCTAAGAGTGGCCCTGTGTTCTTACCTGGCAACAGTTCTGCTTGAGCAGAATGGTTAGTGTTCCCTTTATTTATTTATTTTTTTAATTTTCTTTACTTTATTGTGTTGGTTTTGCCATACAATGACATGAAACCGCCGTGGGTTTACATATGCTCCCCCTCCAGAACCCCCCTCCCTCCTCCCTCCCGATTCCCTCCCCCTGGGACATCTCGGTGCACCAGCCCCGAGCATCAATCCTGTGCTGGCGATTGATTTCACATATGGTAATTAACATGTTTCAATGCCATTCTCCCATATAGTGTTCCCTTTAGAAGGGCCTGCTTTCTTCTCTGTACTGAGGTTGCCGCCATTTCTAATCCAATTCTTCTGACCAGTGCTGCTCATTTTCATTACCTTCCTGGTCCTGCAAGCATTTGGTTCAGTCTCAGCATTATCCTATGTCCCAATGCCAGGAGACATGATTCCTTGGATTCATCATTATGGTTCTGGGCTCTGCAGGGGATGTGAAACCTTGGTGCTGGGGTGCAACCAGTTTCCTGTTTACTGGGGTTTCTCGGTGACCCTAACACTGGGCTTTTTTTTTTCTCATGAGGTGAGAGAAGTGGTTGGGAGTGAGGAATGGGAGTGATTGAAGAGCAAGGAGACAGACAGAAGATGGAGGAGTGTGGGGTATGAATAAGCTCCAAGTGATGTTTCTGTTTTAGGGTTTGGGTAAGGAGGTCGCTGCTCCTGATAAGCAGAAGAAGCACGAAAGGCATGTGTTCTTTTAGAGTCATAGATGCACTTATTGGATATATAACCTTGGCACATACCTCTTCTTTGAGCCTCAGTTTGTGTACCTTTTAAATGGGAATCAGACATGTAATGTACTTATGAAGATTTTAAATAGTATGTGTGAAACAGCCCAGCGATAGTAGGCACACAGGACATGAATGCTAAGTTGCCTCAAAATATTTTTTTATTAATGAGAATGGACATGAAATAGAAAAGAGAAAATGCCATGTGTCATTCTTATTAGTGAATTCAGTCTTGTTGTCTAGGAGGAGGTTGGCCTGGGGAAATGAGGCATTCCATGGTCGTTCCCGCATGTCCTCTGTCACTTCCTTTTCCCCACCCCTTTCATTTCTTGGAGCCTGCAGTATCCCCTGTGACTACTTTGAGGCTCAGGGTCTGTTTTGCTGTCATTTAGCCATCGGTGCCAGCAGACCTGACTGGAGAGAGCTGGATGATGAGCTCATGAAACACGCTGTGCTGTATGTGGATTCCCAGGAGGCCGCCCTGAAAGAGTCTGGAGATGTCCTCTTGTCAGGGGTGAGTCATCTTTTTGTTGCTGATCTCTGACTGTTCTCACCTGGATCCCAGGGTTTCATTAATACCCACTTCTGTCTGGCCTGCTCTAGATCTCCTTAACTCCTACCTCTTTGTGGGTAACAACTCTCAAATATCGTTCCATCCTTTCTAATTCCCTTCCAGAATAATGTGGCCATTATGTGGTGATATGTGTTTTCCTGTTCCCTTTGCCTTAAGAGATCAACTTGTGGCCTTTTCCATTGGATTGGGCCGTTGGGTAAAGCAGTAGGATTGGAAGATAAGAGCCTCTAGAAACTTTTCCAGTATGGCCAACAAATCAGGACTAGTGTTGACCACTTTCTGACCTTTTTTCATAACCAGGGCATAGTAGTAAGAAGGGGGCTGCCAAAATGAGTGTTCAGATAAGAACAGGCCTGTTTCTTCACTGATACAGTGTCCTGGCAGGACATTCCATGGCTGCAGATTTGTATTTCTGCAGTCATGGTATCACAAAAGTAGATACACCCATGTTTTACCCCCCCCAAAAAAAAAAAAAGATTTAAGGGAGAGGCATCCTCCCTGACATCATTGTTTACAGAAGGTCATTTTATCAAGTTACCCCTTATCCAGGTCAGGGACACCCTGTCCTGGCTTCAGAAGCTGGTCCTGAGCCATATTAGCTCCATGACCTGGGTCAGTGTGTGTTCATTTGACAGGCTGAGATCTTCGCTGAGCTGGGAGAAGTGGTGAAGGGAGTGAAACCAGCCCACTGTGAGAAAACTACCGTGTTCAAGTCTCTGGGTAAGAGTCATTGCTCCCAGGGCACAAACTTAACCAGAACACAAGGTAGGTTTACCCATTGGTGGGAAGAGGAATGAGTCACCAGGCTCAGTAACTGAATCATTGTGCAGTCTATCACTTAGGTCAATTATCTACGTCTTGGCATAGTGGTGAAGGCCATGAACTCTGGAACTGGGCAGTCCTGGGTTGGATTCCCTTCTATGCTGTTCCTTGGACATGCATCCTTGGGCAAGTGATCTCACCTCTCTGAGTCACAGTTTTCTCACCACCTGTTTCCTAGAGCTTTTGTGGGAATTAAGTGAGATGTGTGTATACAACAATTTGCACATAACAAGCATCAGCATGAAAACATTTAGACTTAGATTTAAATGAAACTCAGAGGAAGATATCCTCCCAAGATGGAAGGGCAGGAGAAAAAGGTGTTTAAAAACAGAGAGCTTAAGAGAAATAACAGGGAGACCCAACCTGGGGGTGACCCAGACAGGAAGTATAGCCTGACCTTTTATCCCCCTCCTTCCCTAACTTTCTGCTTGCTGATTAAGAAGGTCTTCAATGGGGAGCCCCATTACCACCCTGAGTTAGCACAGGCAGAAGCCCATCAAAGAAGGGGCTCCCTTCTTCGGCTGGTTTGCCCCACAGCCCAGCTCTCCCATCCCACCAGATTTAAGGAAATGAATACATATGGTAACAGAGCTAATATTCAGCTTCTACATTTAAAATATTGAAATACTCTCAAAATGGTTGGTAAATAGTTTCTGCCTGAGCCTCTCAACCTTGCCAGACCTTACATATTTTTTAATGATCAAGCAACCAAAGCGTTAACGCTTGGCAGAGTATTAAGAGTACTCTGCCCACCCAGCACCCATGCCAATCAAAGTGTATCTATGCCTTACCATCTGTTAAATATATTTTTTTAATCTTTCATGCATAGAAAGACAGGCAAACACAGTATAAGCTTTATATAGAGCCTGGTTCAGAGACATCACACTGATCTAGTTGAGTCTGAAAGAGTTTCATTGTTCCCTAGCAGATCAGAGGTCAGCTGGCCCCCTTCAGGAGACACAGCACTGGAAACCTGATCTACACTCCTGAGCAATTGTTACTTTCTCACTTTTGGGGGTTGGTTTACTGGCACATCCCTTCATCTAGCAGATGCATATTAAATACCTACTATGTATCAAGCTCCATACTGTGTACAGGAGTAGTTACAAAAATAAAAGCCAGCCTCTGGCCTTTAAGAACATATTCCCATTCAAGGTTAAGGATATTTGCCCAACACTATAAAATAAAGGGGAAATTGCTGAAGGACTTAGGGTTTGGACTAGACCAAAGGTCCAACGAACTACAGAGCATGGGCCAGACCCAACCTATTGTCTGTTTTTGTACAGCCTACAATGAAATGGTTTTTACATTTTCAAGTGATTGGGGAGGGAAAGTAATATTTCATGACACTTAAAAATTATAAGAAATTCAAACTAAAGTGTCCATAAAGAAAGTTTTCTTGGCGCACAGTCAGGCTCATCTGTTTACCTGATGTCTAAAGCCGTGTTGTGCTACAATAGCAGAGGTGAGTAACTGCAAGTAATTGGCATGCAAAGCCTTAAATATTTATTGTCTGGCCGTTTACAGAAAGTTTTCTGACCCCCTGAACTTTGGTGAGTGTTACTTGCCTTGTTTTACCCTTCACAGACTCTTCAAACCTGAGCTCACCTCTGGGTGGTTAGTCCTTGTTACCCTGATGGACACTGTTTTAGGGAACTGCCAGTTCTGGGACCTGGGCTGTTTGGGGAGAAGTTGTTCTGACAAAATTTAAACCAAATTTCTGTCCATTCCAGGAATGGCGGTGGAAGACATGGTTGTAGCCAAACTAGTATATGATTCCTGGTCATCTGGTAAATAAAACAAAGGAACTTTGTGTCAAGTGGATGCTACAGCTCAAGGGGTGTTAACATGAGTTGTCTCACCATCTTTTCATAACCTCCAGATTAAAAAAAGGGTTCTAGCCCAGTGCTCTGTAGTTTTATGCATACTGTGACTTACCTTAAATAATGAGATCCTCTGTTGTGTTTGTAGTTAGAAAACAAAACTAAGTGGCCATTCTGTGTCATGCCAGATTATATTAGAGCTCCCTTTGCCCTGTATTTCACTACCTTTTGTAATTCCTTGAAATAAAGCTTTTTCCAATTCTGCAGTTCTTGTTTTGGTAACTTCTATCCTTCACAGCAAGGAAAGTGAGGGGATCAAGTGCTTGTATTCACTCCCTGAAGGCTCTCCAATGGCTGTAGTTATTTTTTTTCTACTTTATTAATTGAGATACAATTTACATACCATAAAGTCCACATTTTGAAGTGGTGGATATAATTCAATGTTATTAGTATATTCACAGGGTCATGCAACCATCACCCCTGTCTAATTTCAGAACATTTTCATCACTCCGAAAAGAAACTCAGTACCCATTAGCAGTTGTTTCCCATTAGCAATCTATTAATCTACTTTCTGTTTTTATGGATTTGCCTTTTCTGAACTTTTGTATACATAGAATCATGTATCATGTAGTCTTTTGCTGCTGGCTTCTTGTTATTGAAATTTCAAGGAACACAGAGCTTTCTCTATTGCTCAGAACTCCTTTGGTCAATCAATAGAGAACACAGCTCAAACTACCTTAAGATGAATGAATGAGTGATGTGCCGGGAGCCGTCAGGATGCCCCCTTGCTCGGATGACAAAGTCACAAAACTAAGAAAGAAATTGCAAAGCTGACTTTCTTTATCGGGGCATCCCGGGCAAGGCCCCCCCTGGTATTTTTCTTGGGAGTTCTGTCCATGCTCGGAACATTGGCTCATCTCAGTAGGTCAGTCCCAGTTGGAAAGAATTCGTCCTGAGATAATTCCTCCAGACCTTATTGACCAGAGGATCTGGGAAGGTGGATTGCCTTCCCCGGGACTAAGGAGGAATGAAAGGGACATTTAAATAGATTACTACACCTCCTACTAGTTACTGGGAAGTTTACCAAGAGTTCTCTGGGGGTCATGGCAAGGCCACCACCAGAAGGGCTCGTACTTGGGTCACCTTTCCACCTCCCACTCCCCTGACCACTCCATGGAGGAGGCTCCCTTCCTTGAAGAAACCAGGCTGGAATGGGATTTAGGAATGCTCATAACTGTGGCCAGCATAGTTGGAGACATTGATTGCTTTAGGATAGTGTAGACATAGGAATTCATTATAGTAGTTATATAAGGTTAATAGAGTTTTATTGCTAAAGCAGTGCTGCTAAACTGTCTCTTTGTCCTCTTTCCTCGTAAGAACTGGAGTAGGTTACTAGAATAAAACAGTTTCAAGCTTAAGCCCTTCCCTCTAGCTTCTACATAGTTGCACCTGATAGAGAAATGTAACCTTTCTACTTAGATTGATATACTTATCATGATTTAATGAAGTATGCTGAAGACATTCAAATGGTAAACACACTATTGTTAAATCTAATTACGCAGAAATCTGACTTCTGTAAGGGGAATGTTTCATGATAGATTGGGGAATGAGCTCAATGATAAGGTTGCTATGGAAGGTAGAAAACAAAAAATTGTATAGAATGATAGGTGATGTAATGATGTAATGGGGATGTCTTTTGGCTATAAAACTGTAAACCAACAACAATAAATGAGAGAGACTGCTCCATCACCACACATCGACTCAGCTCAGTTCTTCTGCCGACGCCACTCATCCCTCAAGACCCCCGGACCTGCAGGGGCTGGACCCCGGCAGCTGGCGCCCAATGTGGGGCACGACCCTGGCAGTGAGGGATAGAATTTATTGGCTCTTGTAATTAAGAAGTATATGGGTAGCTGATTTCAGCTATAGCTGTATCCAGGGGTTCCAGTTGTTATCAGGATCAGGACCAAGTCTTGCTCCTCTATTCCTTGGCTCTGTTTTTGTCAGTGTTGGCTCTGTTATCAAGTAAGCTCTCCCCTGATAGTGGCAGGACAGGTACCAACAGCTCTTGAATCATAGCCTGTCCTCTTCAGCAATCCTAACAGAAATAGACATTCTCTTCCTTAACAGTTGAAAGTCTCAGTATGGAGACACACTGGACCATCTAGGACCTATGCCCATATGCAGAACAGAGTGGCTAAAGGAAATGAAATACTCTGGCCAGGTCAGATCCAGGTGACTACCATCACCTGGGGGTTTGTTTCCCCTATTATCCAGGCCTGGGTAACATGCCCCGCCTTGAATTCAGCAGTGCAATCAGCCCATCTGACCACAAAAGCTAACAAAAGGAAAGGCATCTCTCACCAGAAAGAGGGAGGGCTGTATACTGGGTAGGCAAAATTTATAGACGTCCACTGCAGGGTCAGTGCTGAAAAGGCTGTGAAGAATCATCTAGACCAGCCTCTTCAGCTTACAGAAGGGGAAGCTGAGGTGCAAGAGTGCTTTTCTCAGGTCCCCTGAATCACTAACAGAGCTGCGTTATCCATGTTCAGCCAAAGACCCATTCAAATTCTCGCTCTCTGAGGCTCTCCTAGGCTGGTGCTAAGTCAGCAGAAAGAAAAGCATATTATTTTGCTTTGTTTTCTTACCCAAATTCCTCCTGGCAGGTCCTCTTCATGCTCTTTGTAGCTTAGCCAAAAGCTGGTCATGTCAGCCAGGTTGTCTAGCCTTTGCAATGAAACAAAATACCCACATGATCTACTCTGCACCCCTCAAGTGACTATGGAATCTTTGAGGGGATCTTAATGGTCACAACTCTAAGGAATGTGCAAAGAGAGTATGGGATAATGAGATTACCAAAAGAATCTTAATTCATTCATAGATTTCTTCTTTAATTTTTAAGAGTCCCTGCAATAATTCTTGCTAGGCTGCTAACAGAAAGGAAATAGTCTTCACCCCAGAAGAGCACAGATAACTCTCTCCAGCTATTTAGAGTTAGGGCAGGAGATGGATCTAGAATAGCTCGTGCAGTAAGAGGTCTTTTGCCTTTCAAGATTATTCTTTTCCATTTCACATTGCCCACTCACCTCAAATACTTTGTGAACTATTGAGGTCAGCAAAAATCCTAGGAATCAACAGACCAGAGTAATCTGCATCCTGCCTCCAGCCTAGGCATCACATCCAGTTGTTTAGCAATATTTATTGATTATCTGCTGTGTGACAGATTGGCACTTGGTACAAGGGATATCAGTGAATATAACACAGAGAAAATTCCCTGTTCTAAAGGACCTTATGTTGTAGTAGGGCAGAACCTAGCTTCTCTGCCAGGGAAGTGGGCAGAGAATTCCCGGAGATAGAACTCTTTAATTTGCCTCCTTTGCACCTTCATATGTTAAGTTGTTGGTTTTGTTTAGTCACTAAGTCATGTCCAACTCTGCAACCTCATGGACAGTGACCCACCAGGCTCCTCTGTCCATGGGATTTCCCAGGCAAGAATACTGGAGTAGGTTGCCATTCCCTTCTCCAGGGGCTCTTCCCAGTCCAGGGATTGAACTCGGGTCTCCTGCATTGCAGGCAGATTCTTTACTGTCTGAGCCACCAGGAAAGCCTTCATATATAAGAGCCAAAGTAATTCTGCTTGATTCATACACTTTAAACCAGTTTTGCAATAATCACTGATATAGAATTTACCCTTTAAATGAACAGGACTTATTTATAGAAAGGTAGGTGAACCTATGGAGTCTATAAGCTGGAATACTTTAATAAAAATATGCAACCAATTGGGGGAAAAAATACCTAACAACCCATGCTGGCCTCACTGTTTTATGGTATTCAATGTTATTATATAAAAGGATTATGTTTGCTCCTTCCTTTTTTCAATTCAGCAATTTGATTGAGGTTTTATGTGAGGTTTTGAAATCTACATGTTCTTTAAGTTCATATCCCTTTATCTCATCACAGAATTCAAGTAAATGCCAATGGAATTGTCCTGGTGAGAGCTTCAAGTCCTGCTGAGAAAACATCCCCTTGCCATATTTCTGAGCAAACTGTTACCTGTCCAGTAGGGCAACATGGAAAAATTCCAATTAGAAACAATCAAATCTCATGAAGCAAGACTAAACCCTATAATGCTGAATTCCAGTAATATTTTTGCTGGCCTATTTTTCTCTTTTTCCCCTAAGAGTACTTTTCGATTTCCTATTCTGTCTTCCAAGTACCAAAGCTGGTTTCCAGCTCAAAATTCTTTGTACCACCCCCATGCCACCTCTCATTTGCTGTAATATATCATCAAGCTTTCTATATTATTTTTAACCTCTGACAGTGATGTACAAAGCACTGCTGTAAAGCATCATTTTTGTTAACAGTAGAACTCTCCTAGTGGCTTATTTATATTTCTCCTATATCCTAGCAGTGTCTCATCGGGTAGATTCTGGCGTCTACTTGGAGAGAGGACCCTGGCCTCTACAATAATGAAATACTAATAGAAAAGGACTCAGATACTACTACTTTTTTTGAATGCCTTCTAAAACTACTGCTTTTGTGTGCATTATTTTGTGTACAATTGCAGTTTATTCCAGAACAATGCAATGTGATATTTGTAAACATGATAATCCCGTAATGTAACATATTTATTCAGTGACTGACAATTTTCAGTCCATTGATTGAAGAAGAATGTGCCAGTTGTTGATCAGATTTAAGCATTTGTATCCTCCATGGTTCCTCTTGAAGTAATACCAACAGCTGTGAATCAGGAAGCCTGCTGAAGCTATTTCTATGTTATACACGTAATCAGTGGTGAATCCCATTTAATGCATGTCTGGCTATAAAAAAAAATATCCAGTGAAGCTTAACTATTCAAGTAGGGTTTCATCTTGAATTTGAGATCACCATTCAAATAACAGCAGCAGTGTTACTGTTGACAGTTTATATTGTAAAACCTACATGTATTCAGATGTGCAGAAATGGTGATAGACAACAGTAAAGAAGATATGTATATAATAAGCATACAAAAATTCAACTTTTACAATGGAATTTTCCCAAAGAAGAACCTAGATTTCTTTTTCCTTTTTTAAGTTTCAGGAGAAACCTACACTTAGGAAAAAATCATCTAACCATCTAAAAATCATCTAATCATCTAATCATCTTTTCTGTATTTTTATTTTCCCCTCCCTGTCTCTCTTGTCTTAAGGACAATCTTATTCTGCTAGGACTGTTGAAATAAAATACCACAGACTGGGTGGCTTAAACAACAGAACTTTTATTTTCTTATAGCTCTGGAGGCTGGAAGTCCAAGATAAAAGCAATAAAAAGTTTGGTATTCTCCTGAGGCTTCCTTCTGTGGCTTTCAGATAATTGCCTTCTTGCTTTATCTTCACATGGCCTATTCTTTCTCTTCACATGGCAATGCAAACACATTACCAGTGTGTCTGCCTCTTCACAGGATGACTGGAGTTAGAATCCCTAGACTCAAGATCAGAAATTAAGTATATAAACTTTGGAAGGACAAAATTTAGTCCATACAGGTACCTTACATTCTATTTCATCTCTCTGTCTACCTGCCATTCCGTCTCTGTTCCCAAGTAGGAATGTTACAGATGCATTTCTATTACTTGTAAACATGTAAACATCTACTGCTTAGGGTTAGATACATTCAAGTTGGGCATCAAGCCACAGGCCAATGGAGGAATTTTAATTTCCGTCAACAGGTAAAGTCATGGAGCTAAGAATCAGAAATTAGGCAACAGCTAGTGTGATAGGAGACTACAATTTTAAGTTCAGAGTTAGGAAAAAATCTTTTCTGTTCTCTGTCATCCATTTAATCTTTTCTATATTAAAAAATATCAAAAAGATAATTGAAGAGAAGTGTCATTTCCTTATCCCCATTTCTTACCTCCTTGAGTTTCTCACTAGTGGTTTATATGAATTTAGGTACAGAGTATTTCTTGGAGTAGAATTTGGGCTTCTTTCTTAGGTGCTCACCTCCAAAATCCTAGAAACCCAGTAATCTGGTATTGGGTACAGAGTAGGTATTGCCTGGAATATCTCCAGTGGGCCACAGCATCACCCCCACCTTCATAGACTCACCCCATTGACCCAACGCTCCATCAGAGGTTGGTGTCAACCAACTGTCTAGGCTGTTTTAGCACCTGCTTCCTTCTATTTATGGCATTAAGAACTTTCTTCCTGGGACCCAGCTGCATTTGTATGCTCTGAAGGTCCTCATCAGAGCAAAGCAACAGAGCTTCCAGATCAATCTGCTCTCTCATGAAAATAGGAAGGAATTCTTCCAAGTAGTGGGACTGCAAGAACACTTCCAGGGGAGTAGCATCAACCACATCTTCCTCCCATTCCACTTCATCCTCATCCCAAGGCAGATCATCTTCATGGTCGTTTTCCTCTCCCTCTTCATCAGCCTCAGCTTCTCCCTGTCTCTGAAGCAATTCACTGGGCATTGTAAACCCCAGCTCCCTCCTGCTGTCTGAGATGTCTTCAGGGCTGAATATTCTATTCCTTCCAAAAACAACATTTCCTAGACCTGGGCGGTTGAGAATGGATTCGTGTTGCATACAGCTGTCCCCCTTTTCAGAGAACTGGAGCTTCTCTATGAAGTCCCCTGAGAATTCATCTTCCTCATCCTCTCTGAACACTTCCATCACATTCTTCTGTCCTCTTCTGCTCTCAATTCCTAACTGCTCTGCTGTATCTTTGTTCTTCTTGAACTTAAGCTTGAAGGTATCTTTAATACCCTTAGACAGTGACCCAAATGTGTTAGAAGCAGAAGCATTTGAAAGGGGTGACCTAGAGAAAGTTCCCTTGGAAGAAGAAAGAGTCCCAGATTCCTCCTTGCTGTATGTGCGAGCCATTTTATTTTGGTGCTTCTCCTGGAGCTTCTCACACTCTTTGATCTGCTTCTTGACATTCTTCTGAGCCTGCTCCTTCTGCCTGGTGACTTTCTTGGGGTTCATGATGTTCTGGGCAGTGGCAGCCTTATCCAGAAGAGCAACACATTCATTCTGCTCTCTGCTGGCAGCAGCATCCAGTGGAGACTGCAAGTCATTGTCCAGAGCAAAGATGTTAGCGCCAAAGTTGATCAGGAACGAGACGCAGTGGGCATGACCATTGGAGGCTGCATAATGTAAAGGAGTATTTCCCCAGATGTCACATCTATTAGGATCCCCTCTAGAAGAGAAAATATAAAAAACGCATACTAATTTTTTCTCTGAAGATGAAGTCTAAGAAATTAAAAATTAAAATAATAAACAAAATGCAAGTTAATCTTGCCTTGACATTGTTACAAGATAACTTCGAAAGTCCAGATATATCACATTTAGGCATCATACGGCCAGAAACAGTCCACATCTACCCTGTATCTCGTTTTTATAAGCAAAAAAGCTTCCTAAGAAACTCCCCAAGTGAGTAACTTTCATGTCTCATTGGCCAGAATCAGATCACATACCTAGGAGAAAGGAAATAGAGCTACCTTCTTTATCTGAGATCAATTAGATTTTTCCCCTAGATAGGATTATCCCATGCTATGCTGGTAAATGTTAACAATCATCTCATTAAGGGGAAAGAATCAAACACTGATTTATATAGCATGTGCCAATTTCTGTGGTGTAAATACATTGTGTTGTAATACCACAACACATTTTAAGCACTAATATGACATTACTGGACACAGAATTTGGAAGAGAAGCATAGTAGCAATTGATTATAAATTATTCCCACCACATAGATATTTAATAGATGTGCATAATCTTAAGAGCAAGATAATAGTAAAATGTGATAAAATAATTAGAAAGGAATAAGTTTTGAGTATTACCTTTTAAATATAATTTGTTAAATTTAAGTTTATATAATTTTATTTTTAATAACGAATTGTTTATCTGATTCAAACTTCCTAAAAACTTAGCAATCATCTCTCCTGAGCTTGTTAGATATAGTTGGTTCTGAAACCATACCCTGTACCTTAAAGGATCAAGGTTCATAAGGTAGAAACAAAAATGATAACATCAAGAACACCAAACCTATTCCACAGGGAAACCACAGATGAGGCAACAACTTGCTGACAGCCCCTCCAACTGAGCATGAGCATCACACAGACGCCCTGAGGGACCTGAATGACTGATAATGCCCTTTGGATATCACAGGCTGAAAATCCATTACATATTACGTACTGGACCCCTTCACCTCTAAAACTGCACATGTAACCCAAGAAGAGGCATGAAGGATTGTCCAGCCTTCACTCTAGAAACTTGCACTGAAACTTACACTTATTTTCCATCATTTGTTTCTAAGCAGCCTCCCCCTCTATTTCCTTACTTCCACAGTAAATCCCCCATTCAAAAACCAATCAAGGAGATGAATCTAAAGCAGTGCCTCTTGTCTCCTTGTTTTCCACCCTTCAATAAAGCCTTTTCTCTCTGCAAAGACCATCGCCTTGGTCTTTCCATTGCACAGTGGCCAACAAGCCCACTTGCTCAGTTACAGTTTCAGCACACAAACGTTACCTTCCTCTGAGTCATAGGTAAGGAAATAAATAACAACAAAACTTGTTTCCCAACAGCAAGAAAGAAAACAGGAATGGATGTTGGGCAGGAAGCAGTGTCTAATACAACTAATATTTGTACAAAGGGTCTATTGATTCCTTACTTTACTTTCACATAATAATGAGTGGTTTGGGCTTCCCTAATGGCTCAGATGTAAAAGACTCTGCCTATAATGCAGGATACCCTGGTTTGATCCTTAGGTTGGGAAGATGCCCTGGAGAAGGGAGTGGCTACCCATTCCAGTACTCTTGCCTGGAGAATTCCATGGACAGAGGAACCTGGTGGGCTATAGTCCATGGGGTTGCAGAGTCGGACATGACTGAGTGACTAACACTACAGTGGCTTAAGGTAGAATTAGGGGTAGTATTAGATAGCATTAAACTTCCCTGGTGGCTCAGATGGTAAAGCGTCTGGCTACAATGTGGGAAACCTGGATTCGATCCCTGGGTCAAGAAGATCCCCTGGAGAAGGAAATGGCAACCCACTCTAGTACTCTTGCCTGGAAAACTCCATGGATGGAGGAGCTTGGTAGGCTATAGTCCATGGGGTTGCAAAGAGTCAGACATGATTGAGTAACTAACACTATAATGGTTTAAGGTAGAATTGGGGGCAATATTAGATAGCATTAAGAGTACATGATAGGTAAAGAAGACTTGTGGAATGAATGTCTACTAGAATCCTGCCCCAGGCTAAATCCCCATCCCTTGCCCTTCTCCTGTGAGGCCTTAAGTTACAAACAAGCATAAATGAAAAGTAATAACTTATTGTTAACTATGGCTCTGACCCCAAGCCACTGTTGAGAACTCTGATACTACAGGTACTAAAGGGCACCTTCCCTTGCCCTAGTCCAGATTCCAAAATCAGGATCTCTGCAACTTTTGGCCAGGCTAGCCCCAGGATGGCAGGAGAGAGTCTGAGAAGGAGTCTTAACATTCCTGGTAAGCAGCAGGTGAAACAAGAGAAAAGGTCCATACCCTTGTAACTGGCGTGTTAATGTACTGTGATCCTTCTGTTCCTTGCTATTTAAAGTTTGTTCCCTAGACCAGCAGTAGTAACATCACCTTCAAGCTTGTTGGAAATGTAGAATCTTGGACCTCATCCCAGACTTCCTGAATCAGAATCTGAAGTTTAACAAGATGCCCAGGTTAAGTTCATTGCAGGTTAAGACCTATACTAGTTAAGGTGACCCAATCAGTGCCCTATAATTTAGTGAATCAGGTTTGTATTATAATTCCTCCATGGGAAACTTTGGTTTCTTCGTGCTTTTTTGTTACAAAGCACTTACACATTCACTGCCCCCACCATCACTACCACCAATCACAATCTTTCTCTTTAAAAAGAAAGGGGTTCATAGATGTGTGGATTTATCTCTGGGCTTTCTATTTTGTTCCATTGATCTATATTTGTATCTTTGTGCCAGTACCATACTGTCTTAATGACTGTGGATTTGAAGCATAGCCTAAAGTCAGGTAGGTTGTTTCCTCTAGTTCCATTCTTCTTTCTCAAGATTGCTTTGGCTATACGAGGTTTTTTGTATTTCCATACAAATTGTGAAATTATTTGTTCTAATTCTCTGAAAAAGACCTCTGGTAACTTGATAGGAATTGCATTGGATCTATAGATTGCTTTGGGTAGTATACTCATTTTCACTATATTGATTCTTCCAATCCACGAACACAGCACATTTCTCCATCTGTTTGTGTCCTCTTTGATTTCTTTCATCAGTGTTTTATAGTTTTCTATATACAAGTCTTTTGTTTCTTTAGGTAGAAATACTCCTAAGTATTTTATTCTTTTTGTTTCTGGGAAAACTGGACAGCCACTTGTAAAAGAATGAAACTAGAACACTTTCTAACACGATACACAAAGGTAAACTCAAAATGGATCAAAGATCTAAGCATAAGACCAGAAACAATAAAACTCCTAGAGGATAACATAGGCAAAACACTCTCTGACATAAACCACAGTGGGATCCTCCATGACCCACCTCCCAGAATATTGGAAATAAAAGCACGAATAAACAAATGGGACCTAATTAAAATTAAAAGCTTCTGCACAACAAAGGAAACTATAAACAAGGTGAAAAGGCAGCCTTCAGAATGGGAGAAAATAATAGCCAATGAAGCAACGGACAAACAATTAATCTCAAAAATATACAA
>ML662465.1:7235882-7313573 GCA_007570785.1 Antilocapra americana
TTGGATAAGAAAGCTGTGGTACATATACACAATGGAATATTACTCAGCATTAAAAAAAAATTCATTTGAATCAGTTCTACTCAGATGGACGAAACTGGAGCCCATTATCCAGAGTGAAGTAAGCCAGAAGCAAAAACAACAATACAGTATATTAACGCATATATATGGAATTTAGAAAGACGGTAATGAGAACCCAGCATGCGAGACAGCAAAAGGAACGCAGATGTATAGAATAGACTCGTGGACTCTGTGGATGAGGGAACGGGTGGGATGATATGGGAGAATGGCATTGAAACATGTTAATTATCATATGTCTAAAAAAAATAAATTAATTAAAAAAAATAAAAAGAAAGGGAAGAACAACTCTCAGAAGGGTAAAGAAGACCAAGTACCCAGTTGATTTGCCCACCAGTTCACTGCAGCACGCTTTGGTTCAGGCCTGCCTCCATGTCGAATGGTCTCCAACACAATATGCTCTTACGGTAACTCACCTCAGCTTTAACTTTTACCTGCAATGAGGCCTCAAGTTCAACTTTTCTAGGACTCATTGTCCTCATCTATAAATTGAGGATAATATTACCTACTCATAGAACTATAATGTGAATAAAGTCAACATACATAGAGCATTAGAAAAGTGCTTGGTACATAGTGACTACTCAATAAATTTTACCTGTTATCATTTCCCTTGACTCTAAACACTTAATTTCATATATTTTTTTCTGGTACCCATCTGGTAAATTCCTGCAACACTACAATAACTCTTCTGGCCTTTCAACACTTATAATGTTAATTCATCAAATACGCCCTGCCCCATTTAGATAATATGTCTCAGAGGGCAAAACCTGTGTCTTTTGTCCTTTGTATGGTATCTTCCATATCTCCTAGCAGATGTCTCAAACACAACCTAAAGAAGCCAAGATGTGATGTAAGTAACTTAATGGGGCCACGTGTTTGTTTGTTTTTCAACAAAGTCATCGTTAAAGTCAAGCTCCATCTAAAAGAACAGGCATTGTTCAACTGTAGCTAATTGCTATCCTTAATAAAAGCAGACATGATTGCCAGAGATTCCATTTTCCAAACAAAACCAGAAATCTAGAATTTCAGGTGAAGCTCTTTGATTTTTAAATCTTGGCTTAAATTTAAGAGAAAATTTCAGTGAGGTCCAAATTAAACATGCTTGTGGGCTAGAGCCAGCCGTGAGGTGACAGTTGGCAACTTCCTTCCGGAGAGAGAACAGTGAGTGCAAGCAGATGCACATATAGGTGACATTACATATTTGGGACACCAGGAATATACTCAGTGTGGCCAGAGATAGAGCAAGGGAAAGTTCAAAGAGGAAGGAAAGAAAATGAAATTGAATCTAAGGAAAGCAAGTATTAAATAACATGGATCTGTTGCATGCTTTTCAAAAGGGGTCTAGTCAGTCTGCCTGATTTAGTTGTCTTGGATCAAAGGAGACCTCTTTCAACCTTAAAACAGTTCTGTATCTTAGGGAAGCACAGTACCCTCAAAGATGGCGTTTCACTTTTTATTTATTGTAACCAAACACCACATTCAAAAGACTTCAAAGAGAGGTTGTAAAACATCTAAGACATTACTGCAAATATAGACATATGGATTAAATTTGCCTGATATTAGATTGGGTAAGTTCAAAAAATAAATTATTGAGAAGAGTGAGTTTGGGTGAGGATGTTACAAGTATTAAGAGGCTGGATTAAATCCACATGCTTCAGGTTATAAAACAGTAGAATTTTCCCCACCCAAGGGAATTTAAATGATCTTTCAAAATAGGAAGAACATGAATAAAACCTGAGGTGATCCTTAAAGATCATTTCTCTCTTAAGAAACACAAAATTTCAAATTTAAAGATGAAACTGTCAATAAACTGATTCATGAGTTGCCCTGGAACATTTAAGCTATTTCCACTTGCAGACATTCTATTTACAGACAACTTTCCAAATTGATGTACTACTTAAATTAAAATTTTTTATATTGACAATTTGGGGGTTCTTTGTCTCAATCTTTGTCTTTCAATCTCCAGTGTCCTTCATATTTTTTGGTAGAACACATGCCTGTCCAGATATTCAAAAACTCATCCCCCTCATTTGTTGATCTGAATCCAATATTGATGCCATCCATATTGTTTCTGTGGTCTAAATTAATAACATTTTTATTTGATTTTTTTCTATCCTTTTTTTTTTCCCCAAAAGAGAAACGCAATGAAAAGATTTTAAGTAATGATATTTTGCCCTTGCTTTTTGGGAGATTAGTACATTTTGGAAATAATTTTTAAACCTGGAGTTTTATTATTGTTGCAAAATAGGCAATTTTCTTATATTAAATTACCCTGAGCATCTGTTCCATTTCAATTTCTCCTTTTGAAGTTGATTTTTTTTTTACTTTTTTTTATTGTTTTTGCCATACAATGTCATGATATCACCATGGGTTTACATATGCTTCGCCTCCAGAACCCCCCTCCCCCCCACAACGCCCCCCGGGAAATCTCACTGCACCAGCCCTGAGCATCAATCCTGGGCTGGCGATTGATTAGACATATGATAATTAACTTGTTTCAATGCCCGAAGTTGATTTGATTTTTTCTGGAGTTGTTCTCAGAAAAAAAATCACTTTTTCAAAAACTGTTTTTCTACATAAGAAGGAATATTTAGACTCATTAGTAATCAAATAAATACAATTGAAAATAATACACCACCATCTATTTGCCTATCAGATAGGCAACAAATAAAAAGAATAATAATACTCAGTTTTGGCAGGAGCATGAGGAAATGAAGAATGCTGGAGGAAGCATAGAGTGGTTCAAATTTCCTGGCACAGTATGTTCCAAAAGACTGTAAAACATAGTGCTCCTTTGAATCAACAATTCTGTTTTAAGGAATTTATCCTGAAGAAATATCAGACACTTGCGCAAAGATGAGTGATCACGGATGCTCATTCTGTCTTATACAAAAACTGGGTTCAAATTAAATGTCATGAACAAATAACTGATTAAGTCAATTGTAATGAAACTATAAAGCAGGATACCATATAGCCACTGAAAACAATGTCATGGATCTCTCCTTTTAACTGCAGACGGTCAATACTGTATTATTAAATAATCAGAAGAATAATCCAGATGAGTTTGTATACTGTGATTGCCTTTTTAAGGGCTGAACATAGGTACATCTAAGTGTATGTTCTTAAAGGGAAACTTCTGAAGGAATATACACCCAAATGTTAATGATTGTGAGAATTCATGTGATTTTTGCCTTATTAAGTATATTTTCCAATATGACGTGAAATGTTACAAGAAGTTTGTATTCCTTTGAGAATCAGAAAGGAAAAAAAATATTTTCATTTTAGAGAATGAAACAAAAATACTTTAAAAAACCCATGCATGTTTTAAAGGCAAAATTAAATTTGGTATAACTGAGGCCATCTTCCCAATGTAAAACATGTTAATTATTGCTTTCCAGCTTTAAAAGTAAAAAAGAAAGAAAAACAGTTTTTAACAAAGCTAGAGTTTGGATAGTATTGCTTGCCACATGATCCATAGTTCAATCAGGTAGTGATAGAAAGACACTAAAATCATCAGACTGCAGTAGACCTCAATAATTGATTAACATCTAAATTCAATTGTTGATTGGTTTTACTTTCTAGCCCCCTTAAACATAATGGGCATTTTGTTCTCACACAAGTGCTTAAAGATTGGCTATGATCAAAATCTGCCTGCAATGCAGGAGACCCAGTTTTGATCCCTGAGTTGGAAGATCCCCTGGAGAAGGAAATGGCAACTCACTCCAGTATTCTTGCCTGGAGAATTCTATGGACACAGAACCCTGGTGGGTTACAGCCTATGGGGTCGCAAAAAGTCAGACACAACTGAGTGAATGGCACACACATGGAATGATCAAAATGGGTGGTGACCTGAGAAAACCCTTATAAGACATTTTTATAAGTTTATACCAGGCCAACTTAACAGATCTTAAATGCTTCTGGAGAGAAGGAAAAAAATCTGAGATGTACTAGAACTGATCCAGAAGACAAGAGTTGAGAAGGAAGGACTAACCAGGGTTAGAATGCTGATGCTCATAATCAGTTTTTAATAAATACCAAACAATGGACTGGATTTTGACATTACATTGAGAGAAATTACCATGCCAAATAAATACATAATGAGCAGATTATATAACAAAATGCTTAGGGACAAATGACTAGCCATTTGGAGAAAACATAGTTAGATCACAATCTCAAATCTTAAAGAAATAAAATATGAGTTATTTAAAATAAAAAAAAGAAAGTACTAAAGAAAATATCTGTCAGTATTTAGGCATGACCTCAAAGTTGGAATTACATAGTAAAATTGATAGACTTAAGTAACATAAAATATATATTTAAATTTGTATTTTCACTGATATTAAATACCTGATGTCAAAAATATGAATTATGAATCATGAAAATATTTGGAAATACAGTGACAAAAGACTAATATTCTAACTTTAAAAAAATCAATGAGAAATGTTGCAGACTCCAATATATAAGTAGGACAAGGTTATAAATACTTAGTTCACAAAAGTGGAAATACAATGACTTTAAAATATAAAAAATTTTTCCACCCTGCCAGTAACCAAAGAACATTAAAGGTGCATTGATATATCATTTCTAACCTACAATACTGACAGAAATGGGTGCTCAGTTTCTGAAGAGCAATTTGTCAATAGACACCAAAAAAGTCTTTAAATGGTATACATGCCAACTGATCCAGAAATTTCACTTTGAAGAATTTGTTCTCAAGAAAACATGAGCAAAGATTTATGTACAAGTTTAAACTATGGGAAAAATTTGTCCAAAAGAGAGACTGACTAAGAAATATATTTATATACTATATTCATTAACCAGAATACTAAGAAGTTCCTGAAAATTAAACTGTAAAAGAATAAATGCTGACATGGAAAAAATGTTTATGGTATATTGAGTCATAAAAAAAACTGCATACCACACAAAAAGTGTTTTAGTTAGTATACTATTTCATGTATATGTACAAATATGCATGCATAATTATTTATATATAACATATACATTTTAATATATGTGTTTATATATTTGGAGGTTCTATATATATTTTATACACACACTATATATATGACATAACAGGATATTTTACTCTTTATAATCTGTGTGCATATATATAGTTTAATTTGGGGGGCTTAGTTTATGTTAATTTTGTCATAAATAAAGACCAGCAGAACAATTTGTATAAGAAAATGTTTCAGGTTTACAAAGAGAGAGAGAGCATAGGAGAACATCTAGGCCCTCTCATTTAAACTGGACCTTAAAATGGGAAAGGGTTTTCAGCACTGGTTCTGAAACTGTAACTGACATCTTCTACTTCCTGCAGAGGTGATATACTTTGAGTAGTTGAAGAAAGTTTGGGAGAAGAGAAAAGATGATAGAGTGTTACAATCTGAAAGAGCTTGGCTAAAAGGGTCAGGGGTAGAGGGTGATGTCTGGAAAACCTGGAATGGAAGTTAAAAAGAAATGGAGTACATCAACTCCTTTCACTTCCTCATTTAGTCCAACTCAGGAACTCTCTCCACCTTTGGTTCTTCTAACTCCTTAAAGTGCCTCTCACTTCAATAAAGGATGCTAACACCCAACAAGCTGTCAAAGCTCAAACTTGATCCTCTTCTTCCTTCTGCCCACTCAATTATAATCAATTCTACATCCAAATTGCCATCCATTCACATCTCTCTGTTCCCGCTGCCACTTTTATAATCCAATTTGTCCCTCGTCTCAACCATTAAAACAGTCCCCGAACATTTTCTTTAACTGCTATACAACTGCCTGAGGAAAATTTTGTAAACAGAAACCTACCCAGTAGTTCCCCTGCACAAACCCACGACAGCGCCTTTCCATGTCTTTGGGAAGAAGTTCAATTCCTTAAGAGTCTATAAGACTCTTATGTCTGGTCTCCTCGCTTACAACTTGGCCTCTCCCCACTCAAGCCATATCCAGCCATACTTGACCTCTTCAGTGCCTAGAATACAGTGCTTTTCCTCAGGAGAAACACTCTTCACCTTCATCTGGCCAATTCCTTATTGTTCAAACTCCAGTTTAGATGCTCAAGAAAGCCTTATATTTCCCTTGTTGATCTAGCAAAATGGCTGACACAGAGCAGATATACGTATTAATATATACATTTGCTATATATTAATATGTATAAACTCACTTGCCTCCATTACTCACATTTTCTTTTTTTCTTTCTTTAGTCTTCTTGGAGTTATAGTTGTCAACGATGACTAGCCCCTCCAGCAACAAGAAGACAGGAGCTAGCTAATTTCTGCTTTAGAATTTGAAAGGAGAGTATATGTACATGTATATTTCTGACAGCCAGAGTGGTAATTAAATTAAGATAGGCTGAAGCTCCCTTTTACAGCTTATAAAGCCAGAAATTTCATCTAAGAATCATGAGCTTGCACTTAGATTTAGTATTTTTTTTTAAGGCTGTGGCATTTTAGTGGCACAGATGAAAAAATAAAAAACACATCGCTTGTTCCAATTATGCGTGACATCTTAACACCAGGTAGATCACTGATCTTTTTTTAAAGAGTCAAGCATTTACATGTCATGGAAAGGAGTTTTAAAGCCACAGAATTCAAATATCTTACCCTCAAGGCAAATAACAGTGACTTAGAGTTCAGGATTTCTTTATGTGTGGCTTATAAGGGATCAGCCACCCCATGGTGCCAGTTCTCAGTGTGGGAAGAGAATATCTCTGGGAAATTTTCACGTTTCCTCTAAAAAGGCAATCTTTACACAGACTAGAATAAGCGCAAAGTATTTTTACTAATTCCCTGCCTCTTGCTTCTGTCTGCAAAATCCTCCTATAAACAGTTTCCAATCAAAACCATTGGGTTGAACTTACCCTCTGCTGCAGATTATTTCTAGGGCTTCCAAGTTCCCATGGTAGGCTGCCAGGAGTGTGGGAGTCATGCCATCGTCATCAGAAAGATTCAGATCTCTCTTGGTAGCCTCCTTCAGAAGTTCCAGGTAGCTATCACTAGCAGCTTGGTGATAGCGAGAGGACATTTTTCTGCTCTCCAAAGCTTTGCCAAATATCACTCTCCAGGCGGAACAGGATGTCAGTGAAGCAGCCTTCCTACAAAGCTGGTTAATCAGTGACAAGTAAGACTGTCAGGCCAGGGCAAAGCTCACTCCAGCCTCCCTCCATGGAAAGCAGCCAGAAGATTCACAGCACTGAACTTAGACCTCTTCTCTCTGGAATGGCCATGACATTGAAAATTGAGGACTGCTGTGTTCATCTTGAATATCTTAA
Source organism: Antilocapra americana (assembly GCA_007570785.1). Taxonomy (NCBI): domain Eukaryota; kingdom Metazoa; phylum Chordata; class Mammalia; order Artiodactyla; family Antilocapridae; genus Antilocapra; species Antilocapra americana. The sequence goes on from ML662465.1 coordinate 7,243,216, forward strand.
AAGAGGCACATTTTTCTTGTCTCTTAACAAATTTTGAATATAATATTGGTCATCTAAGCACAGAATGAAGAAAATAATTTCAAAACAACTCAGAACTAGGCTAGCTCACTGGAGTGGTCTATTTTTCTAAAGTGACGTATTGAGGTATAATTTACATATTATGAAATTCATCCATTTTAAGTGTAAATTCAATGATTGTTACTAAATTTAGAGTTGTGTAATTGTCACCTTGAAACCAAGCAGGCCCCTGTAGGAATTTCCCAGAGACAGACCCCCTCCTTACCAGTCCACTACCTCTTGTCTGTAGAAAAGCTCTAGCCTTCTAGGCCTTTCCCAAGTTCTAAAGAGCAAATTTAATCAGAGAAGTGAGAAAAGATAGAAACAAAGAAAAAGTCAAGTAAAACAAAATAATAATTGTTTAGCCATTAAACAAAGTCAAGGGCATTTAGTTCCTCCTTAATGCTTGTAGATAATATCCTAAACAACATGCTTGAGCTATTTTGCAGACACTAAACCACTCACCAGGTAGAAAAAGTTAACTGCGAGCTGACCATCAACATATAGACTCCAAACCAGTTGGAACCAGAAAATTGAGGACTGAGATTTTCAAAATATCACCCTGTTAATTCACCATCAACCAATCAAGAACTGTGGATGAGCTGGTCATATACCCTGTGACACTTTCCCTCACACTGTCTTTAAAAACCCTTCCCTGAAAGCCCCTGGTGAGTTTGGGTTTTTCAAGAAAAAGTTTTTGCTTGGTACCCTGCAATAAATGCTGCATTTTCCTTCACCGCAACCTAGTATCAGTAGATTGGCTTTGCCACACAGTGAGCAGACCCAGACCCAACTTCTGTTTGGTAACAGCCATAATTCAGTTTTATAACATATTTGTAAACCCCTCAAATGTCCCTCATGCTAATTTGTAATCACTTCTCTTTCCAACTCCTGGCCTCAGGAAACCACAAATGGGTTTTCTGTCTCTGCAGATTTGCTATTTGTAGGTATTTCATGTCAATGGATTCATACAACGTATAGCCTTTTGTAGATTCACATAAATTTTTGAGGTACATGCATTTTACAGCATGTAACATTATTTCCTTCCCTTTTTTTTCTGAATAGTATTCTACTATACTAATACACCAAATTTTCTTTATTCGTTCAACAGGTGATAGGCATTAGAATTGTTTCCACATTTTGTTTTTATGAACACTGCTATCATGACTATACAAGTTTTTGTGTGTACATATACTTTCACATATCTAAGGTATAAATCAACAAATGGAATTGCTCAATTATATGCCAATTTATATTTAACTTTTTAAGAAATTGACAAACTGTTTTCCAAAGTGACTGTATAGGTTTTCATTCCCATCAGCAATGTATGAAACTGTTCAGTTCAGTCACTCGCTCGTGTCCGACTCTTTGTGACCCCATGGACTGCGACACGTCAGGCTTCCCTGTCCATCACCAACTCCTGGAGCATGCTCAAACTCATGTCCTCGAAGTCAGTGATGCCATTCAACCATCTCATCCTCCATCATCCCCTTCTCCTCCTGCCTTCAATCTTTCCCAGCATCAGGGTCTTTTCCAATGAGTCAGTTCTTTACCTCAGGTGGCCAACATATTAGAGCTACAGCTTCAGCATCAGTCCTTCCAATGAATATTCAGGACTGATTTCCTTTAGGATTGACTGGTTTGATTTCCTTGCAGTCCAAGGACTCTCAAGAGTCTTCTCCAACACCACAGTTCAAAAGCATCAATTTTTGAGCACTCAGCTTTCTTTATGGTCTGACTCTCACATCCATACATGACTACTAGAAAACCATAGCTTTGACTATACAGACATTTGTCTGCAAAGTGTGTCTGTGCTTTTTAATATGCAGTTGAGGTTGGTCATAGCTTTTCTTTCAAGGAGCAGGTATCTTTTAATTTCATGGCTGCAGTCACCATCTGCAGTGATTTTGGAGCCTAATAAAATAAAGCCTCTTACTGTTTCCATTGTTTTCCCATCTATTTGCCATGAAGTGATGGAACCAGATGCATGATCTTCATTTTTTGAATGTTGAGTTTTAAGACATCTTTTTCACTCTCCTCTTTCTCCTTCATCAAGAGGCTTTTTAGTTCCTCTTCGCTTTCTGCCATAAAGGTGGTGTCATTGCACAGCTGAGGTTATTGATATTTCTCCCAGAATCTTGATCCCAGTTTGTGCTTCATCCAGCCTGGCATTTTGCATGATACATTTTGCATGATGCATTTTGCATATAAGTTAAATAAGCAAGGTGACCATATACAGCCTTGCCATACTCCTTTCCCATTTTGAAACCAGTCTGTTGTTCCATGTTTGGTTCTAACTAATGTTTCTTGACCTGCATGCAGATTTCTCAGGAATCAGGTAAGGTAGTCTGGTATTCTCATCTCTTAAAGAATTTCCCACAGTTTGTTGTGATCTATACAGTCAAAGGATTTGGTGTATGAGACTGTTAGGGAAATTGAAATGGAGAAAGTCTTCAAAAGCAGGAGAGCAGGCTTCTGACCTTGCTGCTGACCTGCCTGTACTCTACCCAGACTCCATGCCTGCCTGCAAGCACAGAAAGCCAGGCAGCCCTTTAGATAAGAAAGTAAATGGCTCTTGGAATTCTTGAGCCCCTGGAGGTCTGGCCAACCACTTGGGGTCTAAAGAAACCCTTTGACTCACAAGATAAATAGCACTGCAAAAAGATTAAAGTAAAATGGGAACTGCATTTTAGTGTGCAAACTGATGATGATATCAGTTTGCAACCTGGGGTTATAAGCAGGAGCCCCTGAAAATGCAATTTGAAGTCTCTCCAATGGAGTGGACACACTGCCCAGGGTCATTTCCTAAGTGGGACTCCACATTGCTGTTTACGAGGGACTTCCCAGTGCTGTTTGTTTAATTCTGGATGTCGGTCTGTGCAATTTGGTGATGTATGTGCTGTTAATTCTCTCTATTGTTTCTATTTCTTTTATTTTAATGACTGTATAGTGGAGTTAAGTCAAATAGTCTTCTACAAAAATTCAAATTGTTCATTTGTGTGTAAAGAGTGTTTCTTTTATTAACAAATCCTTTAAATCTAAAATGAAAGTAAAACTTTTGACAAAGCAGAGACTTCAAACATTTTCATATCCTTGCAGCCTTTATTATTTTCCTTTTCGTTTAAAGTTAGTGGATGTGAAGTGGTACCACTGTTGTTTAATTTTTTTTTCCTAATGAGTAACAATGTTGATAATGTTTTAAGTGCTTACTAGCTATTCTTATATTTTGTCTTTAAAAATTTTGTTTATTAGGTTGTTGTATTGTTATTGAATTATAAGAGTTTTTCATATGTCCTAGATAAAATCCTTTATCAGATATAGTTTGAACTTACTGAAAATGAAAACAAACATTTCAAGTTTACAGGACACAATTAAAACAGAACAGGGAAACTTTGCAGTTTTGAATGCTTATGTTACTAATAGAAAATAAGAAAAATCTCAAATCATTAACTTAAACTTTTGCCTTATGGAATGAAGGAAAAGAACAGAAAAAATAATGTAAATAAAGAGCACAATATAAAACCAAAGCATGGTTCAAATTTATCTGTAATCAAAATAAATGTAAACAGACCAAATTCACTAGTTAGAAGACTCTTATTTGTAATAGACACACTTAAAATATAAAATTGCAAAAAAGGAAAAGTTATATCAAGAAAATACTAACAACAAATTGGTATAGCTATATTTGTATCAGACAAAAAGGTAGTTTAAGCCAAACAACTACCAAGGATAAAGAGAGAGCGATGAAAGGAAAAATTTATCATGAAAATATGATAGTTCTAAACTTGTATGTACCAAGTTATATAGCCTCAAAATAGAAAAAACAAATACTAATAGAATTTAAAGAGAAAGAACAAATCTGCTATCATAGCAAGAGATTTTAACACATTCTCTTAATATTATATATCAATCAGACTAAAGGTTAGGAAAGGTCTAAAAAATTCAAATACAATTAAAAACCTTTATCTAATAAGCCTATATAGAACACTGTATTCAATAGAAAATGCATGTTCTTTAAAAGCACACTGAGAATATTTATAACATTGTTATATAAAACAGAACCCATGCAGGCCTCAATAAACATCAGATAGTAGGTTTAATGTAGATCATATTCTCTGAAGACATTGCAATAAAATTAGAACCCATCATCCTTATACAACTGATTAACTGTTTATACGTTTTTTGTGATATAACTTTTGCATCATTGTCATCATCTTGCATTGTATTTTTTCCTGTCTTTAATGCACTATATATATTTCCCACATTGTTACAAAATATCTAATATGCTTGGATAATAGTTCATGATATTGATGTGATGAAGGTATATATTTGAAGTCTGTAACTGTTTATTCATCATCTATTTTTGTTCAAGTCTTTATTCTAAGATAAATTAAAACCCACTCTGAAAAAGCAAGATCTTTCATCTGCAAATCCTTACAATAGTTAGCTCTAAAGGTCAATATTTGTTGTTGTTGTTTTGGTTTCTAAGAGAACAGTGGAAGCTGTAGAAGCAAAACCTGGAAGGCAACATTATTTATTTGCTTTTTTAAAAAAGGAATCTTTTTTTATCCTAGAAAAAGTGAAATATCCTAACATGACTGTGGACCCTTTCAGAACAAGGTAACATTGTTTCTCTATCATTTTTGCCTGAGCCACTTAAATTTAGACACAATTGCATTCATTAATGTACTCTAAAATAGAAAATCATATGTAACCTGAGGAAGGGCTTCTTAAAGATAAATGGATTAACAGAATACTCTGTTCTACTATACAGTATTGTATTGTATTCTATTCTACAGTAATAGAATGCTAAGTACCAATCATAGAAGGAGTCTGCTGACAGATAAAGATCATGATGGTGATAATAATGATAATGATAAGAATGATGAGAAGAGGAGAATAATAAGAATTAGGGTGGAAGCAAAGGAAAAGGAAGCCAGAACAATTATAGAGGAGAGGAATAAGGACTGCAAATGGAAGACAAGGAGGAGAAAGAAGAGTTTCTCAACTCCAGCAGCACTTATGACTTGGACTTAAATTCTTCCTATGAAATGGTAAAGCAACTGAGATAAACACATGCACACACACACACACACACACTCATATATAAATATATATTTGTTGTTGTTTAGTCACTCAATCATGTCCAACTCTTTGCAACCCCATGGATTGTAGCCTGCCAGGTCCTCTTTCTGTGGGATTTCTCAGGCAAGAATACTGATGAGGGTTGCCATTTCCTTCTCCAGGGGATCTTCCTGCCCCAGGGATATAACTCGCTTTTCTTGCATTAGCAAGGGTATTCTTTACCACTGAGCCCACCACCTATATATATATAGGCTTCCTTTGGCACCCTTTGGCATTTCCCTAAGAAAACTTCCTAGAGAAGATTGGATGAGGAGGGAGAGAGAAAGCAGAAATAAATCTTTCTGATCTTGAAGCTCCTCCTTGCCTCATTCCTTAAAGACGAGGTTGAGAAAGAAGGTTGAACTTGGAGCTACATAGAGTCCATATGGTCTAATGCAAGTTATTCCATCTATTTGAGTCACTGTTTCTTTGTGGATAAAGTTGGAGGAAATTGTTCAGGATCCTATCATCAATTCCTTATGAGGGCTTGGATAACTGTGTGGCAATTGCGACTTCTGACTATATTTTTCTTATGGAAATAAGTATTTGAGTCTGTTCCAACAGTATGCTGCTATTCTCTACGAAGGTCAGAGAAGACCTGCCATACATACAGAGATTTTGAGGATTAGACTTAAGTGGTGATGACCATTCCTTGTATTGTTCTTCTAACTAACTAGTTAAGGCTCTCATCAACCTTCCTGCTGCAACCAACCCTGCTACCCACATCTCCCTACACTCCTGCAGTATTCAGTTCAGTTCAGTTCGGTCGCTCAGTCGTGTCTGACTCGGTGCGACCCCAGAGATGGCAGCCCACCAGGCTCCCCCATTCCTGGGATTCTCCAGGCAAAAACACTGGAGTGGGTTGCCATCTCCTCCTCCAAGGCATGAAAGTGAAAAGGGAAAGCGAAGTCACTCAGTCATGTCCGACTCATAGCAACTCCATGGACTGCAGCCTACCAGGTTCCACCATCCATGGGATTTTCCAGACAAGAGTTAATATAACTTCAGTGAAACATCCTGCAAGTGACTTCTGTGTCACTCTGGTTGCTGCTTAGGTTCAGAGAAGTGGGCTCTATTTCCTTCTTTGTTTTTCTAAAACTCCAGAAACTCAACCTATTACCAGGATCCCCAAGAATGTAATTCTGAGAGACCTTTTGCCTAGATACCACTTCTTTTTGCCAAAGACTTGTAGGAAAACAGGGTTAATGAGCTTCCAGGGACACATTTGCAGAGATTCTCTCACCAATGGCTCTCCTTTTCCCCACAGAGCAATGCCATTTTTAACTCTTCATTGTGTTTATAAGTTTGTGACCTCTCTTGTTTAATAGCGGCTACCTGATACCTGAGTAGTCTGAACAGGAGTCCCACGTACCATGAAGGCAATCCTAGCCAAGTAGCCTTTGGATGGGGGATTTATTCAGGACTCTGATTTACCTATACCAGAGAGTAGGATATGATCCTTTGCTCAGGGAGAGGAAAAGAAAAGACAAAGATTAGTGGTAGTTAATACTTCCAGTCCACCGCAAGACAAACCATGCCAGCAAAATGGAAAACAATCTTCTCCTTTGTTCTGAAAAACCATTCACTGCTCTTTGGGAAAGAAATTCAACAGCTTGTGCAACCCATGTTTTTATTAATGAGATTGCCCCCTGAACCACAAGGGATCTGGCTTTCAAAAGCACACATTGTTTGTTCTTCAAAGCTATTCACATCTAATTACAGAGGAAATTCCCTTTTCTGGTAGGGAAGCACAGTTTTTATGTAGTAAGGCAAATGAAAAGATCCAAGCAGAAAATTTACTTTTAACAAGATTACTTCATCTAATGAGTATCTGATTATAAATTCTATTGAAAATAAAAGCAATAACAGAAAGTAAATGAAAATAAAGGGGATTACAAAAGCCCTGTTGTTACCCAGAAAACTTAGGTGAATCAGGCAAGGGCAGAACCAGGCATCATTAACACACAACTATATGTCCTGACTGGGTTTATGATAAATATATCTGTTGCAGTAGAGACATTTTCATATGGATTATTAAGAAATGTCACATGTGTATTTTTTCTCTTCATCACAGTACTAAAACTGTTCAACCTATTTGATGTGGACTTTTTCTATTAAAAAGAGATTTCAACAACCCTGCTTTTCATTTGAATTCATAGGTAACTCAAAGTACAGAGAAACTTTCTTTCCCACACTGAAGTTCATTGGTGGTGTTTTCCTTTGAAACATTGTTAAACACAAACATGAAGCAATCAAAAGAACCATTGTCTTCCCTTTTGCTTTTTCTTCTTCAAATGAAAGGATTTACGAAAATATTTAGGTGGATAAATGGAGTATTGAAATTGTAATGTCCCTGAAGTATTGATGGGGTTTAATTTATTCACATAAGTTTCAAGACATTCAAAGTCCTATTTTTTTGCCAGAAAAACAGACAGAGCTGTTATTGTACCATCTGGTCTGCATGAGGCATATCTTGGCATCCCTTAACTGCACATTTTATAAATGCTAAACTCCAGATGGCAATACACTGTAACAGTGGAGAGCTTTATAAAGGTTTCCAAAAAACAAATTCTTTAAAATGTGAATATTAGATAATTTAAGCAGGGGCTATGAATTTAAATTTCATACTTGGATCAACTGACTTTGTTAGCTGGACCAATTTCCTTTTATCTAATGCCTTTTCCCTTTCCTAATTAATTGTGGTTTTAAGAACTGAAAAGCTCAGTCAACTTAAATCATATGACCTGATTCCTCACCCAAAGCTTAAGTTCTATAAAAACTTCAGAAACAGTGATCACTGGGAAACCTACATTAGCTGCCATTTTGTTTCAAGATAGCAGGATTATGACACAGGGAAGGTGTATTATAGCACTCTTAAAGCAGATTATCAAATACCATTAAAACCATTTCTCAAAACTGTTAGTTGGACTGGGAAGACAGGAAAATGTGAATGTTGAGTATTGTACTGAAATAAAGCCAGAGTACAGAAATAGTTAAGAATATAGATTCTTAAGTCAGAAAGTAAACTCTTCATTTTCTTAAAAATTTTTTCTCTTTCCTCTTCATTTTTCTTTTCAAAAATAAGAACAACAACCGGGATCTGGAATTTTCATCATCCTGTACCCAAGTGGCTCAGTGATAAAGAACGCCTGTCAAGTGGGAGATGCAGTTTGATCCCTGGGTCTGGAAGATTCCCTGGAGAAGGAAATGGCAACTCACTCCAGTATTCTTGCCTTAGAAATTCCATGAACAGAGGAGCATGGTGGGCTACAGTCCATGGGGTCACAAAAGAGTCGGACACAACTTACCCACTAAACAACAACAACATACCTTACAACACAGTAAAAAGAATATATATCTTATAGTCACACAGAGTTGTATTTCAATCTGAGAGTTTATATTGGTTCTCTAAGGCTGCCACCTGATGTGAAGAGTCAAGCCATCGGAAAAGACTCTGATGCTGGTAAAGATTGAAGGCAAAAGGAGAAGAGGGTAGCAGAGGATAAGATGGTTGGATAGCAACACCAACTCAATGGACACGAGTTTGAGCAAACTCCAGGAGATAGCAAACTCCACAAAGAGTTGGACACAACTTAGCAACAACAACAAAGGCTGCCATAAATAGTATCTCAAACTGGGTAGCTTAAACATCAGAATTTTTTTCTTAGAGTTCTGGAAGCTAGAAATCTGAGATCAAAGTGTTAGAAGAATTGGTATCTTCTGAGGGCAACAAGGGAAAGATTTGTCCCAGGCCTCTGCCTCTGACTTGTAAAAGGTCATCTTCCCCTTCTCTTCACCTGTCTTCCCTCTGTATATGTCTATGCCCAAATTCCTTCTTCACATTAGGATATAAATCTTATTGTATTAGGGCCTACTCTAAAGACCTCATTTTACCTTAATCATCTCTGTAAAGACTCTAGTTCCAAATATAATCATATTCTGAGGTATCTAGATTTTTGGGAGGGGGGCAGGGGAGCTTCAGCTTTAATTCTTGTCATTTTCATTTGTATGAAATAGCTTTTTCCATCCCCTTATTTTCAATCTATGTGTGTCCTTGGCCTAAAGTGGGTCTCTTATGGGCAGCATATTGTAGACTCTTGTTTTTTTTTATCCAATCTGTTATTCTGGGTCTTTTGCTTGGAGCATTTAGTCCATTGGCTTTTAAAGTATTGATAGATATATATTTATTTCCATTTTAAATGTGGTTTTCCTGTTGATTTTGTTTTTCTTCTTTATCCCTTTGCTTTTCTGTTTTCCCTTTTGTGGTTTGATAATTTTCTTTTGTATTATATTATGCTTATGTTCTCTTTCTTTTGGTTTTTGTGAATCTATTGTATGTTTTTATTTCCGGTTACCCTGTTATTCAAGTATATTAACCTTCTGTGCTTTCTCTACCTGGATATCTACTGAATTTGAGAAGTTATCAGCCATCATTTCTTCAAATACATTTTCAATTTCCTGTTTACTTTCTTTTCCTTCTGGTATCCCTATTGTGTGTAGATTGGCACACTTTATATTCTCCCATAGGTCTCCTATTTTGCTTTCTTTTTTTTTTTAATTTGGTTTTTTAGTCTGTTATTCTGACTGGGTGGTTTCCATTATTCTATCTTTCATATCATTTATTCATTCTTCTGCATTATTCATTCTGCTATCATTGCCTTTAGCTTAGCTTTAACCTTGGTGAATGAGTTCCCTAATTTTTCCTTTTACACTTTCTAGTTTCTTTTTATAGTGATCAGCATTTCCAATTCCTCCAGTATTTTCATTATCTCTCTTTTTGAGAGCCCCTGGAGGCAGGGAGTAGCAAGTGGAGAAAGAGGCTGCCAAGGCAGCCCCGCCTCTCCCTTTTTGTGTCACTCAGCAACGGCACTTCAATTCTGGTGGCCTGGGTTTCCTTCTCCACACAATCTCAGTTGCAGCCACAGCACATTCCAGTGCCTTCAGGCATCTCCACACAGCCAACAGCACTCCTCTCTCCAGGACTGTCCTCTGAACCCAAAGTTCTAGCACCCAGCCCTCATGCAGCCCAGCAACACGTGTCTAAGGCTACAATGAGCAGGGTGTTGACACAAATGTTTATGTAGGTCTCTCTCTGTACTGTCTGCCACAAACCAGTTGCTGTGTCCTTCTCTGAGCCTCTAAATCTCACTTTCTGTCCAGATCTCCCTGCAAGTGAGGGGGCTTCCCAGGGTACAGGAACCTTTCCTTTTTTCAGCTCCCTTCCAAGGCCACAGTTCCCATCCCACTTCCTCTTTCTTTCCCTTTCATCCTACCCAGTTACATGGAGATCTTTCTTGTCCTTTTCAGGTATTTGAAGTTTTCTGCCAGTGTTCTAGAGGGGTTCTGTAGCAATTGTTCCATTTGTAGATGTATTTTTGATGTATTTGTGGAGGAGATGAGATCCAAATACTTTTAGTCCACCAACTTGATGTAAATGGATTAAATGCTTCAACCAAGAGATATAAACTGGCTGAATGGATACCAAAACAAGATCCATATACATACTGTCCATAAGAGAACCACCTCAGACCTAGGGACACATACAGGCTGAAAGTGAGTGTATGGAAAAAGTTATTCCGTGCAAATGAAATCAAAAGAAAGCTGGAGAAGCAATACTCTTATCAGGCAAAATAGTCTTTAAACTAAAGACTGCTACAGAGATAAGATTCCCAGGTAGTGCTAGTGGTAAAAAACCTGCCTGCCAGTGCAGGAGATATAAGAGACCCATGTTCAATCTCCGAGTCGGGAAGATACCTTGAAGGAGAGCATGGCAATCCACTCCAGTGTTCTTGCATGGAGAATCCCTTAGACAGAGGAACAAAGAGTCAGGCATGACTGAAGCACAAAGAGTCAGACATGACTGAAGTGACTTAGTATGCATGCACACACAAGACATAAGGGACTCTCCATGAAGATCAAGGAATTGATCCAAGAAGAAGATATAACAACTGTAAATGTATATACACCCAGCATAGGAGCACGTTGATATATAAGGCAAATGTTAACAGACCTAAAAGGGGAAATCGGCAGTAACACAATAATAGGGAGGACTTTAGCACCCCTCTTACATAGATGGACAGATCATCCAGACGGAAAAGCAATAAGGAAGCACAGGCCTTAAATAACACATTAAACCAGATGGACATAATTGCTATGTATAGAGCATCTAATCTGAAATCAGCAGAATACACATTCTTCTCAAGTGTATGGAACACTCTTCAGGATAGATCACAAGCTGGGTCACACAAGACCTTGGTGAATTTAAGAAAATTGAAATCATTTCAAGCATCTTTTCCAGTCACAACACTATGAGATTAGAAATTAACTACAAGAAAAAATATACAAAGCACAAACACATGGAGGCTAAACAATGTGCTACTAAGCAGACAATGGATCAGTGAAGAAAACAAAATGGAAATCAAAAATTATCTAGAGGAGAAAATGAAAACAAAACAAACAAACAAACGACAAACCAAAAACTATGGGACACTGGAAAAGCAGTTATAAGAGGGAAGTTTACAGCACTATAACTATGTTTCAGGAAACAAGAAAAATCTCAAATAAACAACCTAACCCTACCCTAAAGCAACCAGAGAAAGAAGAATAAACAAAACTCAAAGTTAGCAGAAGGAAAGAAATCATAAAGATCAGAGTGGAAATAAATGAAATAGAGATGAAGGAAATGGTATAAAAGAATAATGAAACTAAAAGAAGTTCTTTGGAAAGATGAACAAAATTGATATGTGCTTATCCAGATTCATCATGGGGAAAAAAATGAAGAGGACTCAAATTAATAACAGGAAAAGTGGAAAAGGAGAAGTTACAATGGACACCACAGAAACACAAAGAATCATAAGAGACTACTACAAGCAACTATATGCCAATATAATGGAGAGCCTAGAAGAAATGGAGAAATTCTTAAAAAGGTACAATCTTCCAAGACTGAACCAGTAAGAAATAGAAAATATGACAAGACTGATAACAAGTACTAAAATTGAAATGGTGATTAAAAACTTCCAACAGGCAAAAGTCTATGACCAGATAGCTTCACATGCAAAGTATATCATGGATCTAAAAAAATGATACAAATGAACTTATTTACAAAAGAGAAACAGACTCACAGACTTTGAAAACAAACTTATGGTTACAAAAGAATAAAAGTCAGGGGTGGGGATAAATTAGGAGTTTGGGAGTGACATACATATACTACTATATATAAACTAGATAATCAACAAAGACCTACTGTATAGCACAGAGAACTCTACTCAATATTAAAATAATAACTGAAAAAGAAACAACATATGTATATGTATAACAGAATTACTTTGCTGTACACCCAAAACTAACACAACAATGCAAATCAACTATATTCCAATACAAAATTAAAATTAAATTATCAATTAAAAATGAAAAGATACATGCATCCTATACCTGTGAACAGAGGAGCCTGGTGGGCCACAGTCCATGGAGTTGCAAAAGAGTCGTACATGATTTAATGACCAAGAACAAAGCAACAACAACAAAATACAGTACTCATAGCAGCACTGTTTACAATAGCCAAGACATGAAAATGACCTAAATGTCCAAGGAATGGATAAAGAAGATGTGAGATATATAATAGTCATAAAAAATGAAATAGTGTCTTTTGCAGGAACACGGATGGACCTAGAGATTATCATACTAAGCAAAGTAAGTCAAAAAGAGAAAGACAAGTACTATACAATATTACCTATATGTGAAATATAAAATATGATACAAATAAATGTATCTACAAGACAGAAGCAAACTCATAGACACAGAGAACAGACTTGTGGTTGTCAAGGGGGAAAGGGGTGGAAAGGGAATGATTGGGAGCTTGGGATTAGCAGATGAAAACTAGTGTATAGAGGTTGGATAAACAATAAGATCCTACTGAATAGCACAGGGAACTATAATCTGTATCCTGTGATAAATGATAATGGAAAAGAATATGAAAAAGAATATATATGTGTGTGTATGTGTATATATATATATATATATAGAGAGAGAGAGAGAGAGAGAGAGAGAGAGAGAATCACTTTGCTGTACAGCAGAAATTAACACAACATTGTAAATTAATTATGTTGTTGTTGTTGTTCAGTTACCCAGTTGTGTTTGACTCTTTGCAGCCCCATGGACTGCAGCACACCAGACCTCCTTGTCCCTCACCATCTCCCGAAGATTGCCCAAGTTCATGTCCATTCGTGGGTGATGCCATCCAACCATCTCACCCTCTGACACCCTCTTCTCCTTCTGCCCTCAATCTTTCCCAGCACTAGAGACTTTTCCAATGAATTGGGTGTTCACATCAGGTGATCAAAATACTGGAACTTCAGCTTCAGCATCAGTCCTTCCAACGAGTATTCAGGGTTGATTTCCCTTAAGATTGACTAGTTTGATCTCCTTACTGTCCATGGGACTCTCAGGAGTCTTCTCCAGCACCCTAGTCTGAAGGCGTCAATTCTTTGGTGCTCTGCCTTCTTCATGGTCCAGCTCTCACAAACATACTAGACCACTGGGAAGACCATAGATCTTTGTCAGCAGAGTAATGTCTCTGTTTTTCAATACTCTGTCTAGGTTTGTCATAGCTTTCCCGCCAAGAAGCAATCATCTTCTGATTTCATGGCTAGAGTCACCATCCACAGTGATTTTAGAGCCCAAAAAGAGGAAATCTGTCTCTACCTCCATGTTTTCCCCTTCTATTTGTCATGAAGTAATGGAGTCAGATCTTAGTTTTTTTAATATTTAGTTTTAAGCTGGCTTTTTCATTCTCCCCCTCACCCTCATCAAGAGGCTCTTTAGTCCCTCTTCACTTTCTGTCATTAAAGTGGTATCATCCACATATCTGAGGTTGTTGATAACCTCTTCCTATCTTAAATCCAGCTCAGCATTTCTCATTCAGCCTGGCATTTCTCATGATGTGCTCAGTATATAGGTTAAATAAACAGGGTGACAACAGACAGCCCTGTCATATCATACTTCAATAAAATATTTTAAAATTGTGGGGGACAAATTCATTCCATAACAGCTTTCTACTTAGTAGCTAATCAGCTTGGGGAAAATTCACTTAAGGAGCCTTTATTTCCTTTTCTTATTCCTATCTTGAAGGTTATCCATCAGTGTCCAGTGTAGGACCTATACACAAAGGGCAAAATTGCCCTTCCCTCCTTCCTACAGAGACTTATCAGGGTTTCTGAGGATCATCTATTCTTTCCCAGTATTCTGTGTGAAATGTGAATCATAAAAGGCATGGGTTTATAACCCCCCCTGAGAACCAAAAGAGGAAGGGGTAGATTAGAGATTTAGTGAAAGGAGATTTAACAGAATTAAGGGTTACTTGAATAAGAGACAACCCTTCAGGAAATAGGTGGAACTTCAAGCCGTGTTACCCTAATCAAGACCCAAATTCTATAGAGAGCTTGTTTGATAGCTTCAGTCTTGTGCCTACCCCTGGTCCAAAGGGTGATGGAAGCAGCTTGACTGGGAGTCTCACCAAGATTGTATCTAATGGAAGAGTTCCCTGAAGCCCATCATGGTGTTGCTACCAAAAGAAAAGGATCATTTCTGCTCATTCTTGGTCATGTCCAACTCTCTGCAGCCCCATGGACTGTAGCTCACCAGGCTCCTTTGCCCACAGAATTTTTCAGGCAAGAATACTGGGGTGGATTGCCATTTCCTACTCCAGGGGATCTTCCTAACCAAGGGATCGAATCCATGTCTTTTATGTCTCCTGCATTGGCAGACAGATTCTTTACCACTATACCACCTGAAAAGCCAGAGAAAAGGATACCAGACAGAAAAGAACATACTTCTGTGTATTTAAGTTTACTTAATTATGCTTAGGTTTTGTCACATATATAGTCATTTGGTCTCTTCCATCAGAAAGCATAGCCCTTAAAACCTGTCTTTGTCTGCACTTGTACAAATGTGTGTGTTCTTCATTTGAGACTCCACAGTTTTATGGTTGCTCAGTACATGATCCCTCAGAAAATACCTGCACTTCCATAATATAAAACTGGGCTTATTTTGAAATAGGAATTCTAAATAGTAGAATTGTAGTCACACACAACTATTGCCACAATCATGCTACTTAACAAACCATCCAAAATTGAGTGGCTTAAAAGAATAAGCACTGATTTAACTCACAAGTCTCCAGTTAACTGGTCAATTCCTCTGTACTCAGCTGACCTTGGTGTGGCTCACTCATTCATCAGCAGTCAACTGGAAGGTCAGCTGGGAACTGGTTGCTTTAGCATGGCCTCAGCTTAGATGTCAAGGCTATGGTTTTTCCAGTAGTCATGTATGGATGTGAGAGTTGAACTGTAAAGAAAGCTGAACACCAAAGAATTGATGCTTTTGAACTGTGGTGTTGGAGAAGACTCTTGAGAGTCCCTTGGACTGCAAGGAGATCCAACCAGTTTCCTAAAGGAAACCAGTCTTGAATACTCATTGGAAGGATTGATGTTGAAGCTGAAACTCCAATACTTTGGCCCCCTGATGCAAAGAGCTGACTCATTTGAAAAGATTCTGATGCTGGGAAAGATTCGAGAGGAGAAGGAGATGACAGAGGCTAAGATGGTTGGATGGCATCACTGACTCAGTGGACATGAGTTTGAGTAAACTCCGGGAGTTAGTGATGGACAGGGAGGCCTGGAGTGCTGCAGTCCATGGGGTCACAAACAGCTGGACATGACTGAATGACTGAACTGAACTGAACAGCTTAGATGATCTATCTCTGCTCCTTGTGACTCTTTATCATCTGGCAGGCTACTCTGGGTTTGTTCTCACAGTGAATGAAGAAAGCTAAGAGAGAGTGTATATGTATACGGGCCTCAAAAGACCTAGCCTCAGAACTGGCGCACCATCGTTTCCATCACATTTTATTGGCCAAAACTAGTCACAAAGTCAGTCAGATCTGGGCAGGAGGAGGAGCAGGGAGGACCAGGCTAACTGCAAAGCACACTGCAAAGAATGGGAGTCCACGGAGGGGTGGAAGATTGAGACCTTTACAACTGATCTACCACATCATCTTAAGAGCTTAAGCATTTTATGTTCTATCAACTGGGAAGGACTATGCCATATTGCCAAGGAAATCTTTATCTCTTTGGTAACCATTATCCTAGCTACTAGGTATAGAGTAACCTGTAATATTTGTATGTAAATAAGTTTTTATTTAGAATTTCTGAGCCTTCTCTGTCATTCATTTAAGATGCCCTATCTATTAACAGATCAATGAAGCCTTTATATGCCCTTATCCAATTTCTTTCTGAATCCATTTCTGCTACAAAGCTCATCCAATTTCAATCTAGCTAAAGATCCAAAGGGTGAAAATGACATTAACACTATATAGTTAAAGGAGTTACCATATGTTGTTCAAGAACATTCTTATTAACATAGTCTATCTTATGTTTACAGTTCATATTTTATATTTGAAAGCTATGTTAAGCTGTGTTAGCCTACCTGATAGAAGATTCTAGATTTCTTATTCATCTAATACCACTAAATTATATGGGGCTTCCCTGATAGTTCAGTTGGTAAAGAATCCACCTGCAATGCAGGAGATCCCAGTTCGATTCCTGGGTTGGGAAGATCCTCTGAAGAAGGGAAAGGCTACCCACTCCAGTATTTGCTTCCCTTGTGGCTCAGCTGGTAAAGAATCCACCCATAATGCAGGAGACCTGGATTCAGTCTCTGGGTTGGGAAGATCCCCTCAAGAAGGGAAGAGCTACCCACTCCAGTATTCTGGCCAGGAGAATTCCACGGACTGTATAGTCCATGAGGTCACAAAGAGTTGGACACACCTGAGCGACTTTCCTTCCAAAGCTAAATTATAATTAGTGCCATCTTGTACTTTTAAAGCTATGTGAACTGCAAGAGAAGCATGGAGTTTTAGAACACCCCCTCATACACACACACCTGAGCAACTTTCCTTCCAAAGCTAAATTATAATTAGTGCCATCTTGTATTTTTAAAGCTATGTGAACTGCAAGAGAAGCATGGAGTTTTAGAACACCCCCTCATACACACACACACACACACACACACACACACACACATAGACACATACAGAACCATAATGAATTAAAATAAGCCTGGAAGTTAGGTATCAGAAGACTTTGTTTCTCCCTGGTGCTCTGCTAACTTTCTATATGACCTTGGGCAAGTCACAAAAACCTCTTAGGCTTATATTCTTCATTTTATATTAAGGAGTTGGACTTTGAAAAGTTGTATGAATCAAATCCACTCACTTGGGCAATATATCTTTATATCATGAAGTATGAATTCATGGGCCTTTCATTCTATAACCTTAATAGATCACTTATATACAAATTAGATTTACTTTCATCAATTTTAAATTACTTTACCTTGTTATTTATCAGCAAGACAATTCGATCAACCGAATGAAATTTAAGAGAAAGTGCCACTCCTATCTCCCTATTCCTGTTCAAAGAATGATATATTATGTATATTTATAGCCAGTACAGCAAAAGCTCAAACAAATCAGAACAGACAACAGTTGTGACTGTCCAGCATAGCTGGATTGCTGCAGACTACCTGGATATCTGCACTGTCTCCTCCCTCAGGTGATTCACTGGCTCTCTGGTAAATAAATGCAGACACACACTTACATACACACACATATACACATAAATGGATAGGAAACACATGTGTTCCTCATTTTTCTTTTTTTAAGTAAAATATGAAAACATACTAATTATACAGTTCCAATAACCCAATTTATTGTGGATATCTTTAGTATCAATAGTCACAGACCCCATTGAATTCATACATTTTAGTATTTGAAGAGTATTTCAGAGTTTATCTAACCATCTCCTGATGATAACAATTAGAGCATCTTCAGTTAATATTTTTACAGTTGTGAAAAGTAAGGCAACAGAATTGGAAATTAAGAATTGGGGACTATTGTTTAAAAGAACAGCATTTCAGAAAGTAAAGAGAGCACCTGCCCACTGCATGGTTGTTATGCGCAACAAAAATGCCTAGTGATTAGCAGGTGAGACGAGGCCTCACGTCAAGTAGAGACCGTGACATTCGCAGAAGAGAGCGAACACCTTATAGTCATAAACACACTTAAAATGTCTCATTGAAAAGAATGTGGAAAACATACTTTTGAAAGAGATCCTATTGTTTATTTAGTAAAACATTAAGTATCCATCTTTTTGAAAAGATTTTAGTTTTTGTAACTAGTGAAATAAGACACTACTTTATTGTCAAGAACCATGCCTTCCTCGTTCTCAAAGTTAACCACACCAACACATTTGTGTCCTTGTGCACTTAGGCAGAATCGAGTCTTAGGGGGTCTGGAGCTAGTTGTTCAGTGACTGCCCCAAGTGCAGCATTGGCTGGGTTGGGCAACGCAAATGAAATTAGTCTCTGGCACACTCACCCCCCTCATCACCCTCACCAGTTCTCACAGTGGTCCTCCTGATCTTCATGCCGCCTGCTCAGGGCTGTTGTGCTGCCCCTTCATCATGCAGACCCCCAGTTTAGAGATTTGAGCAGAGCTCCCCTTTCCAAGGCAACACCACACACTCTGGAGAAAAACGTATAGCTCTGGGAGAAGCAAGCCTGGGGTGGGGCCTGGGAAGGTGGAGCACATTAATCTATTACCTCTCTGACTACCTTCTTAATAGGTCTCTCTGAGTCTTGCTCCTACATTCCATCCTCTAATGGATGGAATGGTCTTCAAATCTCTCCAATGGTCTTCTTTTCATAGTCATAACTGTTGTGGCAACAAATTACCTTCACAGTTGTAGAAAAAGTGCCACTTTTTGGAAAATATGCTTAGGAGTAGTTATTGCTATCATGCTTCTGCTCAGAATCTAAATCCTTTCACCACCTCTATCTTCAAAATCCTGCTTATCCTGGGTTTTGCTCCCTCTCCTCCATTCCACTGGTATATAATCAACTGATTCCCATAAAGAAGTTAAATTAATCACCAGCAATCATTCATTTTCTTGTCTACTTCCCTTCAGATATTTCCCAAGTTTTCCTGATCATAAGACTCACCTGATTTATTAAATAAACAGTACCCCAGTTTCCTCCCATGGAGAGTCTGAGTCAGCAGCTTTTGGGTGGGGTGCAGGAATCTGTGATATTAACAAATAGCCCCATGTGATCATTTAAAAATTTGTAATTCGAGGATGATTACTTTACAATGTTCTGTGGGTTTCTGCCATACAACAAAGGGAATCAGTCATAACTATGTACACATCCCCTCCCTCTTGAGTCTCCCTCCTGCTCCCCCATCCCATCCCTTTGGTCATCACCAAGTGCCAGGCTGGGCTCCCTGTGTCCTATAGCAGTTTCCCACTAACTATTGTACACACGGTAGTGTATATATGTCAATGCTACTTTCGCAAAGAGTCCCACCCTCTCCTTCCCTTGCTGTGTCTTCAAGTCCATTCTCTGCGTTTGTGTCTACATTCCCTCCCGGAAGATAGGGTTCATCAGTACCAGCTGTGAATGTTTTGATCAAGGAAGTTAGGGGAACCACTACTCTGATGAACACTATTTCAGACACCTGTAACGGAATGAAGATTAGTCCTCAAGAAACATCGTTAACACAAAAAGACATAAAAAGCAACACATAAATAAATACTTGGAAATGCTACCCCACTAACTTGTACAGAATTTGAGCATTATCACCTGTTATAGAATGTGGTCTGCAGACATCAAGGTGCCTCCACCTGGTCCTGGCCCTGACACCCAAGTGGTTTTTCTCATTTTCCCCACCTATAAACTCCCAGTTCCTACACAGTATGACATTCTTATTTAGATCACTATTCCTTTTGACCCAGAATTTCTACTTCTCATAATCTATCCTGAGAGTTAACCAGGGAAATATACAAGTCCAGCAGATTGTTTATAATAATGGAAAAATTAGAAGCCATAGTAATGTCCATCATTAGAGGACAGCTAAACTAGATATACTGAGTTATCTAGACAGTGAATACTATGCAACATTAAAAATGGTAATGGAGATCTTTATGTTTGATATGGAAAATGTCCATGACATATAAAGTAGTAAAAGCAGGTTATAAACATAACTTCTACTTCAATCCCAGGTTGTTATTTTTTTTTAGTGTGATGTTTGTAGAAAAAGACCATAGAGTTATATACTTAAGTACTAGCAGTGGATGATTTTTTTCCTTTCTCTATATCCTTCCTTAATTGTCTGTATTTTTTGAAGTAAACTTAAAATCTATACTTGGGGGAAAATTACGTTTCATCCTTTTCAAAAAGGCACTTCTTCATGAACCTTGCCAGGGTGATATCCACAATAGCCAGGAGACCAGGAGTAACTTAAAGGAAAGGTTTGTGCTTTAAAGACAGTGTAAACAAGAGATGTTCTTTCTTCCAAACACTCTTTCACAAATCCCACCCCACTCTTTCACTCTACACTTGAGTTGAAAGAGTTTATCCAAAAGATTCTATTTTTCCAAGTGTTTTGGAAAAATGCACCAATTTATTCACCTGAGTCAATTTCAAGGAACTAAACTGGCTGCAGAGCAGCTGGTGGAAAACCAAAGCAAGTGTCAGGAAAGACAAAACTCTACAAGTGTCAGGAAGGGCAAAATTCTTTTAGGCCTTCTGGAAAAGCTCTTCTTCCTAAATCCCTTCCTCTCAGCTGGGAGGGCTAGAGAAGATTCAGGTGACTCCAATGGGGAGAGGGCAGGGACCAGCCCTGCTTCCTGCTATAAAAGCCAGAGCAGCACGCCCCTCTGCCTGGTTGATTTGGTGGTATCTTCCGTCATGGCATGCAGGCAGAGAGAGGACGACAGGAGACCCTTAAGCTGGTTCCATGCAGACTGGAGGTAATTCTCGGGGCGGATGGAAGGGGACATAATGCCTTGTCTGCTGAAGTTCACTCCTCTTTAACTTTCTCCCGCATGCCTTCCTGCACCTACAGGTCATTTTTTCTATCCTTCGTCCTTTTGACTTCGGTGAACTCAATAGATGTTAATCAGTTGGTGGATCCTGCCTTCCCAGGTAGGCTTTTTGGGTGAGGGAAATGCCCTTAAGCATCTCTCAAACGGATTGCAACTAGGGTGCCTCAGTTCAGTCCAGTCGCTCAATCATGTCTTTGTGACCCCATGGGCCACAGCACACCAGGCCTCCCTGTCCATCACCACCTCCAGGAGCTTACCTAAAGTTTATGGCCAGAAAACGCAAATGTGAGTTAGACAATTTCCAGTCATTCTTTTGCCTATCTTGATCAAGTCACTCCACTTTTCCCATAGTTTACCTATAGCTTCTGCTGCTGCTGCTAAGTCGCTTCAGTCATGTCCAACTCTGTGCAACCCCATAGACGGTAGCCCATCGGGCTCCCCCGTCCCTGGGATTCTCCAGGTAAGAACACTGGAGTGAGTTGCCATTTCCTTCTCCAATGCATGAAAGTGAAAAGTGAAAGTGAAGTCGCTCAGTCATGTCTGACTCTTAGCAACCCCATGGACTGCAGCCTACCAGGCTCCTCTGTTCATGGGATTTACCAGGCAAGAGTACTGGAGTGGGGTGCCATTGCTTTCTCCTACCTATAGCTTAGTCTACAGCTAAATGGAAGAGCTTGGAGAAAAACCTGCTATCCTATCTCCTCACTGCCTCCAGCTTTACAGCACCCGAAGAATAACAAACCACACACTCAGCCCTCATCTTTGGGAGCAGTCATCTTCAAACACATACTCATGCTTAAGGAAAGCATCAGCGTAATAGGCAAAATCACAGTTGTTCCACTTGTAATGATGAGTTTCTCAAGACTTTCATCTGAGCCAGAATACGCACAGTGTCAGACTATGGGCAGATTATTCAGTCTTTAAAAATGTGTTCTTGGAATTACCTGGGGAGTCTTTTAAACTTCAAATTGAAATATCTTTAGACAAAACTTTTCCCCAATTCTTCACAGACCTACCATCTCCATTTCCATCAGGGTTCCAGGCTGGTTCCCACATGCATACTTGTTAACCTGAATCCAGGTTTATCCTGGAATACTTCAGAAAGCCCTAGGCATTTAATTGATGCCTTCATTACAGTTTTTGGTATCTTACATTGTAGTTATGTATTCCCATCAAACTGTAAGCGCCCCAGGATGGGGAATAAGCTTTGCATCTCCCAACTGGCATCCTCTCTGATGCCTGTTAGAGAGGAAACTTTCCTCCATACACTTGTAGGAATCATGCCTCCTGTGTTCAAAGATGCCCCACGTGCTTTCCTTGCTCTTCAGGTACTGTCACTTGCTATGAAAACAGAATGGTAGTGGAGTTTAAAAGAACTCTTGGCAACAAGATTCAGCATGCATCTGTGGTGGGTAAGTATTGTTTTATTTTAGTCTTACTTAGTAGGAAGCCCTTGGCTGAAGGCTATCACCATTTTCCAGCAAGCAGAGTATACAAACTCTGGAGCAGTTGGTGCTCAAATCCCATGATGTCATAGGGTCTTTGAACTGCACGGTGAAGTGTGGAAGATCTTGTCTGTCTTTGCAAATCTGTCTTATCTCAGGAATCCCCTAGGAAAAGTCTAGCTTCAAATTGTAGCATCTCTCAGAGCTTTGGTTATATCCCAGTTGGGAAAATAAAAAGTGAAGTGATTGAAGTACCTTAGAAATAAATTTACAGTCTTGGTTATACAGTTTTGGTTGACTCTGTCACTGAAATACAAGATGTAAATACATCTTGGCCATCTCCTATCTAAGCTGCTCTTGTTTCTATAGATTCCCTTGGTCTTAAAATGTTGAACTGCACTTATGTTCTGGACCTAGAAAAGCTCACCCTGAAGGCCCCATATGAAAGCTGTACCCAAAGAGTGGTAAGTAATTGCGGAGTAATTTGGAAAGTAGTAACCTAGGAGTTAGAGCTTCGGAGTAGAGCAGTGGTTTTCAATCAGGGTGATCTTTCTCTTTGGTCATCCCAGAGAACATCCTACAATGTTTGGAGACACTTACCATAGCTGGTGGGGGAGGAGGGAAAGGGCGGCTACTGGTTATCTGGAGGGTACAGCCAAGGACATTGCCAAATAACCTCCATTGCACACAGGAACTCTCAATAAAGATATATTAGACTCCAAAACTCCAAAGCTGAGTTTACGAAACCCTTGAATTGAAGCTTTGGGCTTTATTTCTGTCTCTGCCACTATCTATATATGATTTGGAGTAAATTAGCCAACCTTTCTAAGCCTCTACTTGCCCATTAGAAAATGGATTATGACATCTTTCCATAAGGTATCTAAAGATGAATGACACAAATGAAGGACTAGGCATAGTATGTAGACACAGCAAATGATCAAACATGAGCTATTTTGATCTACATCCCTCATGGAAAAGGGGATGCTATTTTGGTGCTGGCAAATGGAGTGCTGGTACCTCTATGCTGGAAGGTGAGCAGCAGCTGAAAAATAGGATTTTCTACTGTCAAGCAATAGTGCTACCCAATCAGGGTTATTAGAAGCAGTAAAAGAAGCCTCCTAAGTCCTTTTTAAGCTTTATGTGCAAACAGTCGCTTGGGGAAGTTATAAAGTACAGAATTCATTTCGTTGACTTAATAGGTCTAGGGTACATCCTACAAGTCTTAATAGTCTACTTCATCTAATTCTACTGAAGATCTCCAGTAATTAAAACTTTCCCTTCTGAAACAGCCTTTCCCAGCTTTAAGGAGCTCAGTGTTGTATTCCTTTAGAACAAAGGTCCACAGAATATGACCTATGTGTGGCTACAGCCAGTCCATGATCCATGTGTGTGACGGTCATCAAGCTAAGAATGGCTTTAGTTTAAGCATTTTAAAGATGTTAGAGAAAGCCTATGTGGCCTACAAAGTCTAAATATTTACTAACACTTTACAGAAAATTGTTAGTTGACCACTGCTTTAGACAGAGTTCCCTGAGCCAGGGGAAATGGCAAAGATAGCTCTGTCCAGCACCCAGCACAATGGCTGCTAAAACAGGTGCTCAGTAAGTATTTCTATCTCTTGATAGTCAGCAAACCCAATAGGACCTTGATACTCAGACGTAGTGTGAATGTATAGGGAAAATAAAAACTGGACTCTGAGCCTTGAAACTCAAGGAACTGTTCTCTGCCAATGAAGGAGTCTTTCCTGGGATATCTAAAGAGGCTAAAGAATCTCCTGGTATAGGAATGAGGGGCTTTCTAGAACTGTGGTATTGATGACTTTTAAGGGTTTCGCTAGTCAGCTGAGTCAGATGGTACTTTGGAATCCCTTTTCTCATTGAAGTCCTAGCACTCTGTCCTTACTGTGCCATTTTCATACAGCTTGGCCAGCACCAGATGACCATCACATTCATGAAAGACAATGCTGCCTATAGACAAGGGACTGTCTTATATCATGTCAGCTGTCCGGTTATGCAAGCAGGAAGACACGAACTGCATTCGGGATCCACAATCTGCTTGAAGGATTTCATGTCTGTGAGTGAAGCAGGCTGACTGCTTCTCATCCAGCTGCAGGGGGAATGTGGTCTAGAGAGCTGGACTTCAGAACAAGATCAGGATTGCAATCCTGTATTTCACTACTGACTTGCTACGTGGCTTTGGATTGATTCCTTAACTGCAATGAGACCTTTTTTAAATCTGAAGTGGGGGACAATAACACCACATAGGGTGACTTTAAAAACTGACTAAGAAGGTAGATATAAGCGCTCAGCACATCATGTTTAGCAGTAAAAAGGATTCAGTCGGTAGCTTGACAAACTGGATATTTATTTACCAGGCCCTATACCAGATACTAGGAAATAGTAAATGAGAAAAACAGCCCAATCACATACTTGTGGACTTTATCATCTCACATGGTTAATAGCAACAGTGGACAAAAATAGTCATACTTTATTATAACAAAGATAGAACTGCATGGCTTGACAGGACTGAGTGTCTCAGCTTACAACTGGAAGGGAGCTGTAGATCTTCCAATTACATTTAGGTCTCGAAAGCTCAAAGGAGAAATGATATCTAAGGGCACTCCTAGGATTCTTGACTGGTCCTGTGTTTCTACTATAACCCAAACTAGCCCTCACATTGTAAGAACCACATAGCAGTTGCTCAGGGTGTTTGCCATGTACCATCAGACAACATGACTTGAGAGATTTTAATCAAAGCTTCACATCATCCTTTTTTTTTTCTTCCAGTTTACCTTTCACTTTTTTCCTGGCATGGCTGATGACACTGCGGTATGAAAGCTATTTTTTAAATTACAAGCCTAAATAACCTTTAGTTATATATTAAAGGTGACATAACTTCAATCCTGGTTAAAATATTAAATAGTCTTGGAGTTGATGAGCACTAGCCCTCTAAATGAAACTTTTGCCTTTAGGGTCCCAAACCTCAGATGGGATGGACCGTTACAGTTGGTGATGGTGAAAGAGCCCAAAATCTGACCCTTCAAGAGGCTCTGACACAAGGATATAATCTCCTGATTGAGAACCAGAAGATGAGCATCCAAGTGTTATTCCATGCCACTGGAGTGACTCACTATTCGGTAGGTGTGAAATCTGTTTGTACCACCATCCAGGTTCAGAGCAGCATTTCTAAATGCAAGCATAATCTCAACCATTCCCTCAAATTGAGGTTATAACTCATTCAACAGCCAAGCACTGTACTAAGTACTAAAGATGGTGAGATACAATGGTGAATAAAATGTTTCTTACTTCAATCAGTTTTTCTTCTCCATAGATCTAAATTCACTAAACAATGTGGAGCTACAGTAGACTAAACTAATGAAGGTGTTCTGTTTTATCATTGCCATGTTTGGTGTTTACAGTAGGTACTGGCATTTTGGGGACCAACAATCAAGATACTACATTAAATCAGTTAATGTGCCAAAGTACTTAGAACAGGTCTTGGCACCTACATGTTCAACTATCAGCCATCTTAACAGTACTGTTGGACATTGGTAAAAACAAACTGCTGAATCTTAAACACTCTGAATACTGATACCATAAAAGAGTCATAAAACGAGCTCTTACTGCTGAGAAGTAATCAGTTACAGGTCATGAGTAGAAATCACCTTGCCAGATGTTATAAAGTATAAGATTTTAAAACTAGAGCAACTATAGGGTGAAATCCTGAACTCTACTTGGGCCAAGATGGTGCCCAATAGTTGAGCATGTTAGCCTTGACTATTTCTAGCATTGATCAAAAATTCAAGTAACTCAGGTAAACCAATGTCTTTGAAAATGCCTTTTTTCAGCAAGGTAACAGCCATCTCTACATGGTGCCTCTGAAGCTTACGCATGTATCTCCTGGGCAGACGATCATCTTATCATCACGACTCATTTGTGTGTCAGGTAAGGCCTAGGAAAGGGCAAGTCCAGTTGCGGAAGACATTGTTCTAAGGACCTAATCAAAGCTGACCATTCTGTCATTCCTTCTAGATCCCGTGACCTGTAATGCCACACACATGACTCTCACCATACCAGAATTTCCTGGCAAGTTAAAATCCGTGAGCTTTGAAAATAAGAATATCGCTGTGAACCAGTTGCACAACAGTGGGATTGTTATGGAAAAAGCAAATGGCCTCAGGTTGCATTTCAGCAAAACTCTCCTCAAAACAAAAGTACGTTCCATTGAACCCTCGCCTTTTAGGCCATTGTGATTTGGCTGCTGACTTATCCATAAATTCTAATTGCTAGTGTAAAAAAAAATTCAAAAATTTGGGAGGCCTCATTTGACCAGCTTGTATAAGTAATTCTCAAGTAACTGAAATTCATTCTCAAATGCCAAATCTTTTTCAACTTCGATGGATGTTTCCTTAAGTGTCTTCATTCACTGAACAGTACAAACTGCTATTAAGCATCTAATGATGAACCCCTCATGGCCTATTAAAACAGGCCATGTTTGACACTTTGAGCCAAACAAGTGTCCCCTGCTATCCTCAGTGAAGCCAGTCTTGACTGATGCAATTGCCAGGGAAATAGAATAATCTTACATTGGTGTATATGTTGCAATAACATTTTATAACTCCTGGATTTGCAGGGTACTCAGCTCTTTGGAGGTTGAATTAACAGATCAAATTCCAGTGTCTAGTACAAAGAGCATGCAGGGCTGGGTACTTGAGGGCATGAACTTAGAGAAATAAATTTCCCGCCTCAGGAAGAATCCAGTCTGGAGAAGTGATGGAATCTCTCACTCTGGTTTAAAGGAAAACCATATTCGGTCTGGAGTGTGCCTTGCAGATTTCAGCGTACTTCCTTCCTATCTCCTGTGCCTGCTCACTGACATTCTTTCATTTCAGTTCTCTGAAAAATGCCTACCCTATCAGTTCTACTTACCTTCACTCAAGTTGACGTTTTATACTCAAATGGAGATGGTATCCATGGTGATTTATCCTGAGTGTGTCTGCGAGTCAACAGCTCCTATAGGTAAAGATCATTTTCTTGAAGAATGGTTCCTACATTCTCTCTTAGCTCTTACATGGGGGAAAGTGTACAGGAGTTCAAACTCTGTACTGCTTATACTTGAAGGAGATGAAAGACTGGTTAGACCGCAAATAGCAGTCTAAGCTGCTATGATAGGAATCTAAGGAAGATAACACTTCCAAAATACACATACAGGAAGGTTTCACAACTGTTTAATGTTTTTAAGTAACCTGGGCATGCTTCATGTTAGAAGTTTGGGCCCACCATCTAAGTAAGTTTGCTTTAAATCTGAAACTAGAGGGACTATGAGTATTTCCACAAACTCTTAAATTCCTCAAAGAATATGGAAGTGTAGGTATTTGCTCTTGTTTACTATTGCCTCTGTGCTCCCTTTTATTTGTATCAGGTCAAGTCAAATAGGAAAAAATTGCTTCAGCTTCCCCTCAAACCACCAAGATCTGTGAGTGTTGAAAGAAGGGACTTTAGGACACATGGCACTATAGTTTAAGCCACATCAGGGTTTCCTCATGGGTTTCTTACCCCACTTGATGCCTCTTCCCATGTCTCCTGCTCCTTCTTCCTTTGGATGAAAAATCCTTCTCAGACAGAGCAGCCTCACTGCTGTCTAGATGCCTTGGTGTCTCCACTTGTAAGGCAAGCTGCTCGTCAAGTTATTTTCCCAAATAGACTTAAGACAAATTCTGTTGCCTCCTGATGAAAATCCAAACTTCATTACATTTCAAACTAGTAATGACAATAGTCACATGGTAGACATTTTTTTAAACTCCCATCACTATATAGTTTCAGGTGAGCTGTGTACTCAAGATGGGTTTATGGACGTCGAGGTCTACCGCCATCAAACAAAACCAACTCTCAACTTGGACACCATTAGAGTGGGAGACTCCTCCTGCCAACCAATCTTTAAAGCTCCATTTCAAGGACTGGTAAAGTTTCACATACCCCTGAATGGATGCGGAACAAGACGTAAGGTTAGTATAAGATTAGTTCTGACACATAGCAAGAGACTGAGACTTACTTTGAGATAACTAACCACTTTCTCTAACCTTACTCTAAAGTTTGAGAATGACAAAGTCATCTATGAAAATGAAATACATGCTCTCTGGGCGGATCTTCCTCCAAGCACAATTTCCAGAGACAGTGAGTTCAGGTGTGACACAATTGCTACTTAACTTTTTAAGTGCCAGAATAAATTTGAGCAGTCTTTTAACCTAAAATTCTTAACACTCCCATCTACCCACTCTTACAGAATGACGGTGAGGTGCTATTATAGCAGCAGTAACATGCTAATAAATACCAACGTCAAAAGCCTTCCTCCTCCAGCAGCCTCAGTGAAGCCAGGTCCACTTGCCTTGACCCTGCAAACCTACCCAGGTGAGACATTAAAACCTAAAAAATCTGCTTAAATACTTTCAGGGAGACTCTTTCCTTAAATGAACTTTGCACCAGACTAGTAGTGATGCTTAAGCTTCTGTTTCAACCATCAACTACTTGAGTATCAGAGTGGCTTCTACTCCATTTCAGATAATTCCTACCTGCAACCGTACAAGGACAAGGACTACCCTGTGGTGAGGTACCTCCGCCAACCAATTTACTTAGAAGTGAGAGTCCTAAACAGGACTGACCCCAACATCAAGTTGGTCTTAGATGATTGCTGGGCAACATCCACCATGGACCCAGCCTCTCTCCCTCAGTGGAATATTATCGTGGATGGGTATGTATTCTCCTCATAAGGTAGTACAGCTAATCAAACTGCCAGTAAAAAAGAATAAAATGCTCTTGGGCTTGAGAAGCACACTATAGCAAAGGCCCTGGTTTTGTTCTTATTTCTTACCAACCAGTCCTTGGTCTAGTAAGTTGACTCATGTCTTTCCTATTACCCTTGAATCTAAAAGGAGCCTTTCCAAGGAAATGACTTTACTACTCAAACATTTGGAAAGAGAATAGATTTCCAGTTCCTATTCATTTATTGAATAACCTTTTTACTCATTGTTAAGTCATGTCTAATTCTTTGTGACCCCATGGACTGTAACCTATCAGGCTCTTCTGCCCATGAGGTTTCCCAGGCAAGAATACTGGAGTGGGGTGCCACTTCTTCCTCCAGCGGATCTTCCCAGCTCCATTGCCAGGCAGATTCTTTACCACTGAACCACCTGGGGAAGTTGCATTGAATGCATGTGTATGTGTGTCACTTAATCGTGTCTGACTCTTTGTGACCCCATGGGGTATATAGCCCATCAGGCTCCTCTGGCCATGGAGTTCTCCAGGCAAGAGTACTGGAGTGGGTTGCCATTCCTTTCTCCAGGGGATCTTCCCAACACAGGCATCGAACCCGGGTCTCCCACACTTGCAGACAGATACTTTACAATCTGAGCCACCAGGGAAGTCCATTGAATAACTTCCATGTGCCAAAAAACAGTGCTATGTACTCCAGATGTGTTATTTGAACCACAACACTGAGGGACACTAGCCTCCTTACTTCATAAAGAAACCCGAGCTTATTACTTAAATAACTAGCCCAAAGTAATATTTAGTAAGTGATAGGACATGAATGGACTTCCCCAGTTGCTCAGTTGTAAGGAATCCACCAGCAATGTGGGATCCATAGGAAACCTGGGTTTGATCCCTGGGTTGGGAAGATCCCTGGGGGAGGGAATGCTATCCCAATCCAGTTATCCTGCCTGGAGAATTACATAGAGGAGCCTGGTGGGCTGTACTCCATAGGGTTGCAAAGAATTGGACATGACTGAAGCTACAACCCTCTGCTAGCATTTAAAATAAAAAATGGCAGTTCTCTATCAATAACATATTCTAACTGCCTGGGACATAATACTCAGATTCATAAGAATTAAGCCATTGTCATCTGAAGAGATACGTAACTCTTGATTTTAGCTGGCATACAAATAGGTATTGATACTATATTAACACAAAGTAGAAAACCTAGCATGAGTAACTTACAACTTCATGGATATTGTTGGATAGTCAAATCAGGTATATAAAATAAACTAAAAGTACAGGCAGAAACTCTAAAGGAGGGCATGGCAACCCACTTCAGTATTCTTGCCTGGAGCATCCCCATGGACAGAGGAGCCTCGTGGGCTATAGTCCATGGGGTCACAAGAGTTGGACATGACTGAGCGACTAAGCACGGCACAGGAGAAGGTATCGCAATAGTCTTGAAGGTGTTACACGTGACTGAATTTGAGCAAAAGCTGAGTTTGAGTCAGAGGTGAATTCAGCTGATGTCCCACCCTGAAATATACCTTCCAGCTGTGAATACAACTTGGACAACCACAGAACCACCTTCCATCCTGTTGGCTCCTCGGTGACATATCCTAATCACTATCAGAGGTTTGATGTGAAGACCTTTGCCTTTGTGTCAGAGGACCCGGGGTTCTCTCACTTGGTAAGTGATTAACTAGTTACCTGGGTCAGGTTGACTGAGACATCAGTTCCACTCATCTCTTGCCCCCTCTCCAGGTCTACTTCCACTGCAGCGCCTTAATCTGCAATCAACTTTCTTCTAACTTCCCCCTGTGTTCTGCATCTTGCCTTGTGTCCTCCAGAAACAGGCGAGGTAAAATTTTCAAGTCTTCATTTAATGTGAGTTTAGTTAAAGCAAGCTTCATCCTTTTGGGAGTTAAAATGAGTGCTTTGTTTTTCATCTAGTCCCCAGGAAACCTAGGAGTCTGTGTGGACAGGTTCACAATTAGTCCCACGGACAAGTTTGTGTTTGCATATAAACTATAGCCTGATCTTTTGAGACCCTCTCAAAAGTTATTCTTGCTGAGTCTAGGTAGATTTTCTCTTCTGATATTCTGATAGTTCATCCTGCTCCTACAGTAAGGTGTACACTCTCTCCTGTGAAGGGAGACAAGATTACATAGAGCAGGGACTCCATACAGAGCAGCTCAAGGTGTTCCCTAAAAAAACACTTCTTACCACTGCTCATTATCCCAGAGGTCAAACTGTCTGTCTTCAGCCACAGGGGCCGCTGAGGAAGAGAAGATGATAGTGAGTCTCCCAGGCCCCATCCTCCTGTTGTCAGATGGCTCTTCACTTAGAGGTATGGATTTAAAGCCTTAGGTACTTTTTTAACTGAAGCTCTTGGTTTTATGTCAAACTTAAGTGTGCATAGATAACATATGTGTGTGCTCAGTCATGTTCAGCTCTTTGTGGCCGCATGGACTGTAGCCCACCAGGCTCCTCTGCCCATGGAATATTTCAGGCAAGAATACTGGAGAGGGGTGCCATTTCCAACTCCAGGGGATCTTCCTGACCCAGGGATTGAACCTGTGTCTCCTGCATTGGCAGGTGGAAACTTTACTATTAGTGCCACCAGGGGAGCCCACAAGATATCAAGTGCTTATGATTAGACGGGAGAATGCATCTCTTCCCAGCAACAGGTCCTGTTGAGTCTGTGTACCCTTCCCAAAATCCCTTTCCCACAAGAAGAATCATTTAGTCTACCTACTATACAGAGACCTCGAATTGGTAATAAATTAAATTCCAGTTTTGTCACTAATGCTACATTAGAATCCTTAAATCTTGGTCCTCAAATATGGGGCCTACTATAGAAGAATTTCAAGCTATGTTTCTTAAAAAGACTAATAGATCAGAAGACATGTGCTTGCTATTACAAAACTTCAGTCTTTACTAGATTATGTTAATATAGTCTTCATCACAGATAGTCTTAATTTTAGGCCTAGAACTTGAAATTAAGCTCTCTGAAATCACTAGCTACTAACTGCAAGAAATCATGCACTTGGGACAACTAACCATATTTATCAGTGCCAGAATGTTAAATAAGCTGGGAATGAGATCCTTCCAGGTGTCAGCCCATATGATCTGCGTGAAAGCAAGTAGGAAGTGGGAACAACCGTGGGAGTGAAGTTAGGTGAGGAGGAGGCTGGCTTGAGGGGAAAGACTATATTCTTTTGCAGGCTCCCAAGTGAGCCCTTTGAAGCTTATTTTCACTTCCTTCTCTGGGTAACTTCAATTTGTAAAGCTTCAGCTTCAACTTAAACCAAGTGTAAGTGATCTTAAGACTTGAATGTCTGTTTCCTTCCCAGATGCTGTGGATTCTAAAGGGCACGGGACTACCGGATATGTTGCTTTGAAAAGCATGGTTGCTGTAGTTGCCTTAGCAGGTGTTGTGGCAACTCTAAGCCTAATCAGCTACCTGCGCAAGAAAAGAATCACTATGCTAAACCACAATTGTATTTTCAAATAAAATGAAGTAAGCCTCTTGCTTAAGGTTAGATGGAGTTCAAAGACTCTTTCTTGCGATCACTCTTCCTTAGAGACTATAGTACCTTTCCACAGTCCTCTTGAAAGGCTTTATTCTATGTGGATGTGAATAAGAGTATTCCTGACTTAATTGCTTCCAGTCACCAGCTTTTTCGGCCCTCTACCCCCAAAACTGGCAGTGCCAGAGAACTCAATAATGGGACTTAGTGACAGTCCACCTCTAGGGGTACATTTGGGTGACTTTAATGTCTTTTATCCTCTCCATTCATATATACAAGATGAGGGCAAGTCACTCCTAATCGTTGGAATAACTTCCGTTCTCTAAAAGGGAAAGGAAGCTAGGTATTCCCAAGGAAGTAATCTAGTATCATACTTAAAGTATTTCCTAACTCAAATTACTCTTTCCAATGAGTAAACAAGTTCCCTGAGAACTTAAGGGATTTAGTTATTCTCCCATGCATTCCCAATCTAATTAAAGACTTGCACTCTCTTTGAGGGATGGAAAGGAAGATTCTAGCTTCATTAAGAGCAATTAAAACATTCCTGGTCTCATTAAAACTACACAGCTGAACATGAGCCTCATAAATGAGCCTGGAGAGCTGCTTTCCCACTACCTGGTACTCAATTATTACTTCCTCCTGAGGCTACCCCTCTTACCTAGGCTGTAATTATGTCAAAATGACTAGTCTGCCTCAAACTGTAGTGCTAACAAACCATATTCAAGATATCTAATATAGACATTAACTTGTATTCTTCAACTAGAAAAAAGTCTGGATCTAAGCCAGAAGCTGTGCTATGAAAAGCTGTACAGCTTTCAAATCTCTGTACGTAGTGGAGGTAAATAGAAATATGAACATCTTTAGTGTTTGGAATTTACCCTTCAATTGTGACTTGTCATACTGCTGGGTTTTTCAAAACCTTGAGAGAATATTATATGTAGTTGGTCATCTTGTGATACTGTAGGTCTTTAATATGAATCCTCTGCCTTTTGTACAACAGAGCCTTTGATTCTAACTCCTTTTAAAAGTTAGATGATAAAATTCAACCCTGGTATAGGGAAAGAAACAACTACACTGATAGTGTACAAAAAGTCTTGTCTTCCTAGAGTAATAAGGTCAAAATTCAAGTTCTCATGAAGACTGCTCTTTGGACAGTACTTTATAAGAGAATAAGACATTAGTGTGTCATTGATAAAAACAAATGGTCTTGGATTCAACTTTCCTGTGGCTACATCATGTTAGTGTTACATATTAGAATCAGAAATGTTGCATGTGCTGCATGCACTTCTTAAAATGGCATTTTAAAACTGTTGGCTACTTAAATGGCTTCCAGCTCTCATATGGTAGGCTGAATAATGACCACTCCCCAACATGTGCACATCCTAATCACCAGAAACTGAATGTTGTTACCTAGTCATGGTCCCAAAAGGACTTTGCAGGTATGGTTAAGAGTCTTGACATAGGAAGATTATCCAAGTGTGCTCAATTACAAGGTTCCCTGGAAAACAGACATTAGAGTCAGAAAAGATGTACCAGTGGAAGCAGAAGTTAGAAGGATGTTGTCCACAAACCAAGGAATGTGGGATGCCTAAAATAGCTGGGGATGGCAAAGAAATGGATTCTCCCCTAGAATTTCCAGAAGATCACAGTCCTATTGCCCCATTTTGGACTGTGAATCCCAAGGATATAAAATAACTCCTTTCAAACCATTACTTTGTATTAATTTGTTACAGCAACAATAGGAAACTAATGCACCTTCTAAGGAGCTGCTACTCACAACTTGGAAAACAGTTTGCTAGAAATGCACATTTTACAGATGAGCAACTTGAGCCCTAACAAATATATCTAAGATATCAGAGTATATTGATAATGGAACAGGAGCTTCACATCCCCAAGTTGGTCTATTTGTGTCACAGGCCAGAATCAAAGTGATCTGGGCCGGAAGGTTGCCTCAGGGCAGGTTGGTTCTAATATTTTTGCAAAGGCAGAAATCTAAGAAAGCCAAGCAGGCTATAGAGCAGCTGCTGGAATGAATATGTGTTGCCATGGTAGCCTGAAACAAGTATAATGAACAGTTGCCTAAAGTAGTGTTCTCAAAAAACCCCCAGATTTAGTAGAAGCAAATCATAAAGATCAGAGAGAAGCAAATGAAAATGAGATGAAGGAGACAATAACAAAGATCAATAAAACTAAAAGCTAGTTCTTTGAGAAGTTAAACAAATGACAAAGCATTAGCCAGAGTCATCAAGAATAAAAGACTCAAATCAATAAAATTAGAAATGAAAAAGAAGTTACAACAGAAAACAGAAGTACAAAGGATCATCAGAGACTACTATGAGCAACTATGCCAATAAAATGGACAACCTCTTAGAAAAGTATAACCTTCCAAATGGAAACAGGAAGAAAGAAAAAAAAGAACAGACCAATCACAAGCACAGAAATCAAAACTGTAATAAAAAATCTTCCAAACAAAAACCCAGAGTTAGATGGCTTCACAAGCAAATTCTACTAAGAGTTTAGAGAAAAGCTAACACCTATCCTGCTTAAACTCTTCAGAAAGTTGCAGAGGAAGGAAAACTTCCAAACTCATTCTACAAGGCCCCTATCACCCTAATACAAAACCCAGAAAAATATGCCACAGAAAAAGAAAATTATAGTCCAATATCACTGATGCACACAGATGCAAAAATCCTCAACAAAATGTTAGCAAATAAAACCCAAGAACAGATTAAAAGGATTGTATATCATGATCAAAAAAGCTAGTGAAGGTGATGGAACTCCAGCTGAGCTATTTCAGATCCTAAAAGATGATGCTGTTAAAGTGCTGCACTCATAAGCTAGAAAATTTGGAAACCTTGGCAGTAGTCACAGGACTTGAAAAGATCAATTTTCATCAGAAGCCCAAAAGAAGGCAATGCCAAAGAATGTTTAAACTACTGTACATTGCACTCATTTCACATGCTAGCGAGGAAATGTTCAAAATCCTTCAAGCTAGGCTTCAGCAGTATGTATATACCAAGAACTTCCAGATGTACAAGCTGGATTTAGAAAAAGCAGAGGAACCAGAGATCAAATTGCCAACATGCTTTGAATTATAGAAAAAGCAAGGGAACTCTAAAAAATCATCTACTTCTGCTTCATTGACTATGCAAAAGCCTTTGACTGTGTAGATCACCACAAACTGTGTAAAATTCTTAAAGGGATGGGAATACCAGATCACCTGACCTGTCTCCTGAGAAACCTGTGTGCAGGTCAAGAAGCAACAGTTAGAATCGGACATGGAAGAGTGGACTGGTTCAAAACTGGGTAAGGAGCACATCAAGACTATATATTGTCACCTTGCTTATTTAACTTCTATGCAAAGTATATCATGTGAAATACTGGGCTGGATGAAGCACAAGCTGGAATCAAGAGTGCCCGGAGAAATATCAACAACCTTAGATATGCAGATAACACCACCCTATGGCAGAAAGTGAAGAGGAACTAAAGAGCCTCTTAATTAAGGTGGAAGAGGAGAGCGAAAAGGCTGGCTTAAAACTTAACACTCAAAAAACTAAGATCATGGCATCCAGTCCCATCACTTCAGGGCAAATAGATGGAAAAAAAGTGGAAACAGTGACAGATTTTATTTTCTTGGGCTTCAAAATCACTGTGGACAGTGACAGCAATGACAAAATTAAAAGAAACTTGCTCCTTGGAAGAAAAGCTATGAAAAATCTAGACAGTGTATTAAAAAACAGAGACATCATTTTGCCAACAAAGATCCTAGTCAAAGTTATGGTTTTTCCAGCAATCATGTACAGATATGAGAGTTGGACCATAAATAAGCCTGTGTTGAAAAATTGATGCTTTCCAATTGTGGTGTTGGAGAAGACTCTTCAGAGTCACTTGGACAGCAAGGCGATCAAACCAGTCAGTTCTAAAGGAAATCAACTCTGAATATTCACTGGAAGAACTGATTCTGAAGCTGATGCTTCAGTACTTTGGCCAACTGATGCAAAGAGCTGACTCACTGGAAAAAGACCCTGATGTTGGTAAGATTTAGGGCAGGAGGAGAAAGGGGCAGCAGAGGATGAGATGGTTGTATTTCATAACCAACTCAATGGACATGAGTTTGGGAAAACTTTGAGATATAGACAAGTATAAGGAAGGGTGATGTGTTGCAAATCACGGCATCACAGAGAGTCAGACACAACAGTTACTGAACAACAATGACAACATCATGATCAAGTGGACTTTATCCCAGGAATGCAAGGATACTTCAATATATGCAAATCAATCAATGTGATACACTGTATTAAAAAATTAAAAGATAAAAACCATATGATTATCTCAATAGATGCCAATAAATCTTTGGACAAAATTCAACATCTGTTTATGATAAAAACTCTCCAGAAAGTAGACACAAAAGGAACATACCTCAACATAAAAAAGGCCATATACAATAAACCCACAGCAAACATTATTCTCAATGGGAAAAAACTGAAAGCATTTCCTCTAAGATCAGGAACAAGACAAGGGTGCCCACTCACCACCATTATTCAACATAGTTTTGGAATTACTAGCCACAACAATCAGAGAAGAAGAAGAAATAAAAGGAATCCATATTGGAAAAGAAGTAAATGTAACACTGTTTGCAGATAACATGATACTATACATAGAAAACCCTAGAGATGCCACCAGAAAATTACTAAAGCTAATCAATGAATATAGGAAAGTCACAGGGTATAAAATTAATACACAGAAATCCTTTGCATTCCTATACATTAACAATTAAAAACTCAGAAAGAGTAATTAAGAAAATAATGCCATCCACCACTGTGACCAAAAGAATAAAATACCTAGGAATAAACCTACATTAAGAGACAAAAGACTTGTATGCACAAAACTATAAAACATTAATGCAAGGAATCAAAAGTGACACTAATGCAAGAAATCAAAGATGACAAAAACAGATGGAGAGATATACCAAATTTCCTGGATTGGAAGAATCAATATTGTGAAAATGACTTTAGTACCCAAAGAAATCTACAGATTCAATGAAATCTCTACCAAACTACCAATGGTATTATTCACAGAACTAGAACTAAAGGTTTCACATTTGTATGGAAACACAAAATACCCTGAATAACCAAAGCAATCTTGAGAAAGAAGAATTGAACTAAAAGAATCAACCTTCTTGACTTCAGACTATACTAAAAGCTGCAGTCATCAAAACAGTATGGTACTGGCACAAAAACAGAAATATAGACCAATAGAACAAGATTAAAAAAGCCTAGAGATGAACCCACACACCTATGAGCACCTTATCTTTGATAAAGAAGTGAACAATATTGAATGGAGAAAATATAGTCTCTTCAATAAGTGGTGCCAGGAAAACTGGACAGCTATGTGTAAAAGAATTAAATTAGAACACTTCCTAACACCATACTCAAAGATAAACTCAAAATGGACTAAAGACCTACATATAAGACCAGAAACTATAAAACTCTTAGAGGAAAACATAGGCAGAACATTCTTTGACATAAATCACAGCAAGATTCTCTATGACCCACTTCCCAGACTAATTGAAATAAAAACAAACAAAAAAACAAATGGGATCTAATTTAACTCAGTAACTTTTCACAGTGAAGGAAACCATAAACACGGTGAAAAGACAGCCCTTCATATAGGAGAAAATAATAGCAAATGAAACAACTGACATAGGATTAATCTTCAAAGAATACAAGCAACCCATCCAGCTCAATACCAGAAAAACAAACAATCCAATCAAAAAGTGGCAGAAGACCTAAGGCAGACATTTCTCTAAAGAAAACATGCAGATAGTTAATAAACACATAAAAAGATGCTCACTATCTCTTGTTATTAAAGAAATGCAAATCAAAACTATAAGGAAGTATCACCTCACACCAGTCAGAATGGCCATCATCCAAAGATCTATAAACAATAAATGTTGAAGAGGTTGTAGAGAAAAGGGAACCTTCTTGGACTGTTGATGGGAACATAAATGGATACAATCACTATGGAGAACAGTGAAGATTCCTTAAAAATCTAGGAATAAATCTACCATATGACCCAGCAATCCCACTAATGGGCCTATATGCAAAATAAATTGTAATTGAAAAAGACAGGTGTACTTCAGTGTTCATTGTAGCACGATTTAGAATAGCCAGGACATGGAATAACCTAGATGCCCATCAACAGAAGAATGGATAAAAAAGTTATGAAACATATATACAATGGAATATTACTCAGCCATAGAAAGGAACACATTTGAGCCTATTATGCAGAGTGAAGTAAGTCAGAGAAAAACAAACCGTATATTAACTCATATATATGGAATTTTGAAACATAGTACCGATGAACCTATTTGTAGGGTGGCAATGGAGACACAGATATAAAGAACAGACTTGTGGATATAGTGGCGGAAGGAGAGGGTGGGACGAATTGAGAGAGTAGCATTGAAACATCTATATTACCATATGTAGAATATATAGCCAGTGGGGATTTGCTGTATAATGCAGGGAGCTCAGATCCAGTGCTCTGTGACAACCAGGAGGGGTGGGATGGGATGGGAGGTGGGCGGGAGGTTCAAGAAGGAGGAGCATATGTATACTTACGGCTGATTCACGTTGACGTATGGCAGAAACCAATACAATTTTATAAAGCAATTATCCTCCAATTAAAATAAATTAATTAAAAACAAATCTCTGATGTGTGGGTCTCTATAGTAATGTTTACTTAAGTTGTTTATAAGAAACATGGAGCTACCCTTGCCCAGTTAAAACTGACTGAGACCACCCACCACTCAGCCAGGCCTGTGCAAGTGTCTGATGGGTGACCTTCTGATGTCAGAAGGCTAGAAACTCCATTTTCAAATCATGTTAGTGCCACCATTTTCTGCGTATGTGTCCCATGAAGAAGCTTGTGACCCAGACATGCCTATGCAGAGCACTGACTATCTCACCTTTTTCCTGCCTCCCATCACCTTCTCCTGTACCTCTGACCACCCTATACTCTCCACCCATCAATGCCCCAAGCCTCTTGCCTTTGAAGAGACAGGACCTGAGACTTGTTCTTCTGTCTCCTTGCTTGGTTGCCTTGTGAATAAACCCTTTCTCTGCTGTAAACTTCAGTGTCTCAGCACTTGCTGGGTAAACAAAACCAATTCAGTAATAGCTTTCCAGAAAATGGTGAGCAACACAGAAACTCAGGTCCTGCTCCAAGCCTACAGACTCAGAGTCTACCTTTTAATCCCTTGAACACATGTACATTAACATTTAAGAAGCACAGTTTATGGCTGCCCTGGAAATCTCTGCCCTCTTCCTTAAGCCCTCTCCTTCTGAGGGAAGGTGCCTTTAGAGCCTGAGCTCCCCTTCTCTATTCTCTGGCCTATGAATGACAACCTGCCTTGCTTCCCTGGTGGTTCAGACAGTAAAGCTTCTCCCTGCAATGTGGGAGACCTGGGTTTGATCCCTGGGTGAGGAAGATCCCCTGGAAAAGGTAGAACTCTTGCCTAGAAAATCCCATGGACTGGAGCCTACAAGGCTCCTCCGTCCATGGGATTTCAAAGAGTCAGACATGACTGAGTGACTTCACTTTTGGGTGCAAAAAAATGAAAAAACAGAAAAACACAGTCTAAAACTTCTTCCAATCCTCAAGGTACTGTTGCTTCTCAGCTGAGCCACCTTCAGATAGCCTGATGTGAGTGCCCTCTACTGGCTTAGAAATTAAGCACGTCCTTCAGGAAACTTTTGTTGCATTTCCCTCTGCTGGTTTTTTAGGGTTTTCAAATGGGGCTTGAAGCTCCTAAACAGGGCCACAAGGACTATTAGAGCATGTGTATGAGGCTTGAGTCTCCTCCTGAGTTTTGGAAAGCTGGTCAACGTCTATAGCCAGAGCAGTGGAGACCTCACCCTCTCCAGCTCTGATGGCTCTGATCCCCAATTACCAAGTAGTCTGCCTTCCTGATATTTCATCCTTGCCACTTCTACTTTAACAGAAAGCAGGTAACAAAGGAAGAGTGCCTGAGGGAGCCAGGTGATGGTGGATTCCTGGCTTAATCACTAGATATCTCTGAGATCTTCAGAAAATGACTTGCTTGCTCACCCAGTTTCTTCTGTTACCTGTTGACTAGTAAGACATGCAAATGAGAAGAGAAGGATCTCTCAGAACTCTTATGAAAAATACAGTATACTAACGCATATATATGGAATTTAGAAAGATGGTAACGAGAACCCTGTGTGTGAGACAGCAAAAGAAACGCAGATGTATAGAACAGTCTCGTGGACTCTGTGGAAGAGGGTAAGGGTGGGATGATATGGGAGAACGGCATTGAAACATGTTAATTATCATATGTGAAATCAATCGCCAGCCCAGGTTTGATGCTCAGGGCTGGTGCACCAGGATGACCCAGAGAGAGGGAATCGGGAGGGAGGAGGGAGGGGGGTTCTGGAAGGGGGAACATATGTATACCCATGGTGGTTTCATGTCAATGTATGGCAAAACCAACACAATAAAGTAAATAAAATTTAAAAAAAAAAGAAAAGTCAGAGCTCACAATAGATATGAAAACTCTTAGAAAACCTGAAATATTTCACAAAAACCAGCTGCTCTGGTGCAGAACAAGCCAACTCCAGCCCCACCCCAATTCAGAGCTGCTGTTACATGACCTAATGCTGTTTATATAATTCTCATTATTTGTCTAGATCAGGGATTCTCAAGCTTGGCAGTGACATGTGGACCCAATAGTTCTTTGTTGTAAAGGGCTGTTCTGCACATTGTAGAATTGTTGAGCAGCATCCATGGCCCTGACCCACTAGATGCCAGCAGAATTGCCCCCAAACACACACACAGTCATGACAATCAAAAATGCCTCCAGACATTGCCAAATGTCTTGGAGTAGGGGTGGGAAAAGTCATCCCAAATAGATAACTGCTCTAGATTCAGTCTACTCAATCTTTCTAGTCAATGCAAAATATTGTACAAGAGTTTCTATATAGAAGGTTCTGGGATACCCAAGGGGAAAGATAGATACTATTTCCATTCCTAAAGCACTAATAGAAAGGGGGCAGGTAGGGCAGGTGTGAGGAAGGAAAAATATAAGGGAATGGCGACAGACCAGAGACAATCTGGTCA
Organism: Antilocapra americana; assembly: GCA_007570785.1. NCBI lineage: Eukaryota > Metazoa > Chordata > Mammalia > Artiodactyla > Antilocapridae > Antilocapra > Antilocapra americana. The sequence goes on from ML662465.1 coordinate 7,285,194, forward strand.
AGCAAGGGTTTGATTTTTCTAGTGTATTGGAGCACTTTTATAACTTAGAAATCACTTGCATCAGTTTCCCAGTGACTCACATCGGGCAGAATTCTTGTTACAGACAGGAAATCAATGGCCAGAGAAGCTATCATTCACTTACCATGCCTGGCCCATGAGAGCTGTAAGTGCAGTGACAGTATACATAAGTGAGGCGTGCCTTCACTGGCGGATGAGCCTTGAGCTGGATCGTGGAACGTGGAAATGTTTGGAAACAGGAGGTGTGGAGTGGGATATTCCAACATCATTGATCTTCGACTTCTGCCACACACACCATAGATAATAGATAATTCACCATAAAGACGTATCCAAGAGGCATGCCAGATTTGGATGCAATCCTTACCTCCTACCTCTTCCCCAAGAAGGTAAAGAAAGAGCTTCAATAATTCATAATTGTCAGAACTCTTACCAGCCATGGTGTGTGTGGGGGGGGGGGGGGGGGGAGTTCATTTGCACACATGCTTAATTACTCAGGTAAATGTGTGTGTGCACACATAATAAGTTACTCATGATATGTATGTGCTTGCACACACTCATGTGTTTTGAGGGGTGCTGTGGCAGAGGCAAGAGAAAGCAAGTTATTCAAGCTCCATCCACTTCTAACGAAGTACCATTAGTCATCCTCAACTTTGTGGCAACTCACACCTGATGGTACCTTGCCATGTGTCACAACATCTGGGCTGCATCTCCGGTTCCATTCAGAGCAGACAGTAGAAGCCATACAGAGGTGGTGGTTGAAATAGTACTTCTATGTGCACAACTCTAGAGGGAACCGCTGTTTATATTCCATTTTATGAGAACAGGGAGCCCCGAAGTTACTTGATACATCAGCAAAGGTTATAGGAACTGACAAACAAAGTCTATGACATGTTTGTCATAGATGGATACAGATCCCAGGATTTAAGGCAGGTGGAGGCCTTAATACCTAACAGCACATTGCTTACAAAGATGGGCTCTTGAGTCAGGCAAGCTGGGCATGAATTCCACTTCTGCGTCTATGTACCTTAAAAAATTTAACAACTCAATTTTTCAGTTTCCTTATTTCTAAACTTGGCGGTAGTGAGGACTGACTAAAAACATGTGTTGAAGTGTAGAGGGCTGAAGATAGCACTGACATATGGTCAAAACAAACACCTATAATCATACTGATAAATTAACATTCTATCTGTATAACATCAGTTTTTGCCCTCTGGGGATTAATTGTCTTTTTAATTTTAATTGATTTACCTTTCCAAATAAGAACATATTGAACTGCACCTAAAAGGTCAACAGTACCATTTTTACCCAAGTATAATTGACAGACAATATTATATTAGTTTCAGGTGTAAATCACTAAGTCTTTGTGCATTATAAAATGATTGTCACCATAAGTCTAGTTACCATCTATAGCATGCAAAGCTAGTTCAGTATTACTGTCTTCCTGATGGTTAACCTTACATCTCCATGAATGATACATTTGGAGTAACCAGGGAGTCCTACCATTCTTCCAAGCTTGGCTACTAATAGGGTTTTTAAATTTTCATTTCTTTTTAACTAGAGGATAATTGCCCTTCCACTAGAGGATTGGAATAAACACTGACCTTTTCCAGAACTGTGGCCACTGCTGAGTTTTCCAAATTTGCTGCCATATCGAGTGCATCACTCTAACAGCATCATCTTTTAGGATTTGAGATAGCTCAGCTGAAATTCCATCACTTCCATTAGTTTTATTGGTAGTAAGGCCTCCTAAGGTCCACTTGACTTCACAACCCAGGATGTCTGGCGTAGATGAGTGATCACACCATCGTGGTTATCCAGTTCATTAAGACCTTTTTGGTACAGCTCTTTTGTGTATGCTTGCCACCTGTTCTTAATCTCTTCTGCTTCTGTTAGGTCCAGACCTAACAGAAGGTTTCTGTCTTTCATTGTGCCCATCATTGCATGAAATATTCCTTTGGTGTCTCTAATTTTCTTAATGAACCAAGAGCTTCCAGATGTACATGCTGGACTTAGAAAAAGCAGAGGAATCAGAGATCAAATTGCCAACCTATGTTGGATCATAGAACAAGCAAGGGAATACCATAAAAACATCTACTTCTGCTTCATTGACTATGCTAAATCCTTTGACTGTGTGGATCACAAGAAAATGTGGAAAATTCTTAAAGAGATGAGAATACCACACTCTGTTACCTGCCTCCTGAGAAACTTGTATGCAGATCAAGAAGCAAGAGTTACAACCGTACATGGAACAATAGACTGGTTCCAAACTGGGAAAAGAGTATGTCATGGCTGTATATTATCACCCTGCTTATTTAACTTATATGCAGAGTACATCATGTGAAATGCCAGGTTGGATGGAGCACAAGCTGGAATAAAGATTGCAGGGAGAAATCAAATAACTCCAGACATGCAGATGAAACTACTCTAAAGGCAGAAAGCAAAGGGGAACTAAAAGCCTCTTAATTAAGTTGAAAGAGGAGAGTGAAAAAGCTGGCTTAAAACTCAATATTCAAAAAACTAAAATCATAGTATCCATTCCCAATCACTTCATGACAAATAGATGGGGGGAAATGAGAACAGTGATCGACTTTATTTTCATGGGCTCCAAAATCACTGCAGACAGTGACTGCAACCATGAAATTAAAAGACACTTGCTCCTTGGAGAAAAGCTATGACAAACCTAGACAGTGTATTAAAAAGCAGAGATATTACTTTGTCAACAAAGATTCAGCTAGTTCTTTGGGATTGGAATGAAACCTTTTTATAGAAGGGCAATGCAAACTACTACATAAATGCACACATTTCACATGCTAGCAAAGTAATGCTCAACATCCTTCAAGCTAGGCTTCAACAGTATGTGAAATGTGAACTTCCAGATGTACAAGCTGGATTAGAAAAGGCAGAAGAACCAGAGGTGAAATTGCCAACATCTGTTGGATCTTAGGAAAACCTAGAGAATTCCTGGAAAACATCTGCTTCTGCTTCATTGACTACACTGAAGCCTTTGACTGTGTAGATCAAAACAAACTATGGAAAATTTTTCAAGAGATAGGAATACCTTACCTGCCTCCTGAAAAATCTGTTTGCAGGTCAATTTGCAAGTTAGAACCAGATATGGAAAATGGACTGATTCACAACTGGAAAAGGATGATGTCAAGGCTGTATGTTGTCACCCTGCTTATTTAACTTACATGCAGAGTACTTCATGGAAATGCAGGGCTAGATGAAGCACAAACTGGAATCAAGATTGTGGGAAGAAATATCAATAACCTCAGACATGCAGATGATACCACCCTTATGGCAGAAAGCAGAGAACTAAAGAGCCCCTTGATGAAGGCGAAAGAGGAGAGTGAAAAATCTGGCTTAAAACTCAACATTCAAAAAATTAAGATCATGGTCTCCGGTCTCATTACTTCATGGCAAATGGATGCGAAATAATGGAAACAGTGACAGACTTAGTTTTGGGGAGCTCCAAAATCACTGCAGATTGGTGACTACAGCCATGAAATTAAAAAATGCTTGCTACTTGGAAGAAAAGTAATGACAAATCTAGGCAGTATATTTAAAAATAGTGACATTATTTTGCTGAAAAATGTCCATATAGTCAAACCTATGGTTTTTCCAGTAGTTATGTATGAATGTGAGAGCTGGACAATAAAAAAGGCTGAGTGCTGAAGAACTGATGCCTTCAAACTGTGGTGCCAAGCAGACTCTTGAGAGTCCCTTGAATTGCAAGGAAATCAAACCAGTCAATCCTAAAGAAAATCAGTCCTGAATATTCATTGGAAGAACAGATGCTGAAGCTGAAGTTCCAATACTTTGGCCACCTAATGAGTAGACCTGACTCATTGGAAAAGACCCTGATATCAGGAAAGATTGAAGGCAGGAGGAGAAGGGGATGACAGAGGATGAGATGGTTGGGTGGCATCACTGACTCAATGGACATGAGTTTGAGCAAACTCCAGGAGATGGCAAAGGACGGGGAAACCTGGTATGCTGCAGTCTATGGGGTCTCAAAGAAAGGGACATGACTGAGTGACTGGACAACAATGGTATTCTCAGTAGTCATATGCAGATGTGAGTTAGACCTCAAGAAGGCTGAGTGCTGAAGAATTGATGCTTTCAAATGGTGGTGCTGAGGAAGACTCTTGAGCGTCCTTGGACTGCAAGGAGATCAAACCAGTTGTTCCTAAAGGAAATCAACCCTGAATATTCATTGGAAGGACTGATGCTGAAGCTGAAGTCCAATACTTTGACCACCTGATGCGAAGGGCTGACTCATTGGAAAAGACCTGATGCTGGAAAAGATTCAAGGCAGGAGGAGAAGGGGACAGCATAGTATGAGATGGTTGGATAGCATGACTGATTCAATAGACATGAGTTTGAGCAACTCCAGGAGATAGTGAATGGTAGGGAGGTCTGGCATGCTGCAGTCCATGGGGTCACAAAGAGTTGGTCGTGACTGAGCAACTGAACAACCACATGAGGATAATTGCTTTACAATAGTATACATATTGTGTTGGTTTCTGCCATATAGCAACATGAATCAGCCACAGGTATACATGTCTCCTCCGTCTTGAATGTTCCTCCTACCTCTCATCCCATCCCACCCCTCTAGATTGTCACAGAGCACCAGATTGAGCTCCCTGCATCATACAGCAAATTTCCACTAGCTATCTAATCTTACGTATGGTAATGTATATGTTCAAATGCTACTGTTTCAATTTGTCCCACCCTCTCCTTTCTCTCCATGTCCACAAGTTGGTTCTCTATGTCTGTGTCTCCACTACTGCCCTGCAGATAGGTTCATCAATGCCATCTTTCTAATATATATGTGTTAATATGTGATATTTGTTTTTCTCTTTATGACTTCCTACACTCTGTATAATAGACTCTAGGTTCATCTACCTCATTAGAACCTACTCAAGTGCATTCCTTTTTGTAGCTGAGTAATATTCCATTGTGTATGTGTACCACAACTTTTTTATCCACCCATCAATGGACATCCAGACTGCTTCCATGTCCTAGACAAAGAAAATAATGCTGCAATGAACACTGGGGTACATGTGTCTTTTTCAATTATGGTTTTCTCAGGGTATACGCCCAGGAGAGGGATTGCTGGATCATACAGTAGTTTTCCCTTTCATGAATCACAGCCTTGTTGTGGCAAAGGTGCTTGCATAACTCAATGAAGCTACGAGCCATGCTGTGCAGGACCACCCAAGATGGATGGGTCATAGTAAGAGTTATGACAAAACATGGTCCACTGGATGAGAGAATGGCAAACCACTCCAGTATTCTTGCCGTGAGAACCCCATGAACAATATAAAAAGGCAAAAAAATATATATATATAACACCAAAAGATGAGCCCCCCAGGTCGGAAGGTGTCCAGTATGCTACTGGGAAAAAGGGCAGGGCAATTACTAATAACTCCAGAAAGAATGAAGCACCTGGGCCAAAGTGGAAAAGATGCTCAGTTGTGGATATGTCTGATGGTTAAAGTAAAGTCTGATGCTGTAAAGAACAATATTGCATAGGAACCTGGAACATTAGGTCCATGAATCAAGGTAAATTAGATGTGGTCAAGCAGGAGATGGCAAGAGTGAATATCGACATATTAGAGATCAGTGCACTAAAATGGATAGGAATGGGCAAATTTAATTCAGATGACCATTATATCTACTACTATGGGCAAGAATCCCTTAGAAGCAATAGTGTAGCCCTCATAGTCAATAAAAGAGTCCAAAATGCAGTACTTGGGTGCAATCTCAAAAACGAAAGAATTTTCCAAGGCAAACCACTCAACATCAAAGTAATTCAAGTCTATTCCCCAACCACTAATGCTGAAGAAACCGAAGTTGACTAGTTCTACGAAGACCTTCTAGATCTAACACACAAAAATGATATCCTTTTCATCATAGGGGATTTGGATGCAAAAGTAGGAAGTCCAGAAATAACTGGAGTAACAGGCAAGTTTGGCCTTGGAGTACAAAATGAAGCAGGGAAAAGGCTAACATGGTTTTGTCAAAGGAGGACACTGGTCATGGCAAACACCTTTTTCCAACAATGCAAGGGAAGACTCTACACATGTACACTCCCAGATGGTCAGTATCAAAATCATATTGATCATATTCTCTGAACCCAAAGATGGAGAAGTTCTATACAGTCAGCAAAAAAAGACCTGAAGCTGACTGTGGCTCAGATTAAGAGCTTCTTTTTGCAAAATTTAGGCTTAAATTGAAGGAAGTAGGGAAAACCATTAGGGCATTCAGATATGACCTAAATTAAATCCTTTAGGATTATACAGTTGAAGTGATGAATAGATTTGAGGGATTAGATCTGGTAGACAGAGTGCCTGAAGAACTATTGACAGAGGTTCATAACACTGTACAGGAGGCAGTGATCAAAACTATCCCAGATAAAAAGAAATGCAGGAAGGCAAAGTGATTGTCTGAGGAGGCTTTACAAATAGCTGAGGAAAGAAAAGTGAAAAGCAAGGAGGAAAGGGAAAGATATATGCAACTGAAAGCAGAGTTCCAGAGAATAGCAAGGAGAGATAAGAAGGCCTTCTTAAATGAAAATGCAAAGAAATAGAGGAAAACAATAGAACAGTAAAGACAAGAGTCGTATTCAAGAAAATTGGAGCTATAAAGTGAACGTTTCATGCAAGGATGAGCACAATAAAGGACAGAAACTGTAAGGATCTAACAGAAAGAGAAGAAATTAAGAAGAGATGGCAAGAATATACAAGAGAACTATACCAAAAAGGTTTTAACTATCCAAATAATCATAATGGTGACTTGCCTAGAGCCATATATCCTGGAGTGTGAAGTCAAGTGGGCCTCAGGGAGCATTACTGCAAACAAAGCTAGTGGAGGTGATGGAATTTCAGCTAAGCTATTTAAAATCCTGAGAGATGCTGCAGCTAAAGTGCTATATTCAATATACCAGGAAATTTGCAAAACTCAGCAGTGGCCACAGGACTGGAAAAGGTCAGTTTACATTCCAGTTCCAAAGAAGGGCAGTGCCAAAGACTGTTTGTCTTACACTCATTTCACAAGCTAGTAAGGTTATGTTCAAAATCCTTCAAGCTAGGCTTCTGAAGTACATGAACCGAAAAGTTCCAGATGTACAAGCTGGGTTTCAAAGAGGCAGAGTAACCAGAGATCAAATTGTCAACATTCACTGGACCGTGGAGAAAGCAAGGGAGTTCCAGAAAAACACCTACTTTTGCTTCATTAACTATGCTAAAGCCTTTGGCTGTGTGCTGTGTGGATCAGAGCAAACTGGAAAATTCTTAAAGAGAGGGGAATACCAGAACATCTTATCTGCTTTCTGAGAAACTGTATTTAGATTAAGAAGCAACAGTTAGAAACAGACTTGGAACAACAGACTGGTTCAAAATTGGAAATTGAGTACAACAGGGGTGTTTATTGTCACTATGCTTATTAAACCTATATGCAGAATACATCATTGGAAATGCCAGGCTGGATGAAGCACAGCTGGACTCAAGATTGCTGGGAGAAATGTGAACAACCTTAGATATGCAGATGATAGCACTCTAACAGCAAAAGCCTATTGATGAGGGTGAAAGAGAAGAGTTGCAAAAACTGGCTTAAAACTCACCATCATCCACTGGATCGTAGAAGAAGCAAGAGAATTCCAGAAAAACATCTGCTTCACTGACTATGCAAAAGGCTTTGACTATGTAGATCACAGCAAACTGTGGAAAATTCTTAAAGAGATGGGAATACCAGACCACCTTAGCTGCCTCCTGAGATAACTGTATGCAGGTCAAGAAGCAACAATTAAACCAGACACAGAAAATGGACCGGTTCCAAAGTGGGAAAGGAGTATGTCAAGGCTGCATATCACCCTGCTTATTTAACTTGTATGTAGAGTATGTCATGTGAAATGGTGAGCTGGATGAAGCACAAAGGTTGTGGGGAGAAATAGCAATAAACTCAGATATGCAGATGATACCACCCTTAAGGCACAAAGCAAAGAGGAACTAAAGAGCCTCTTGATGAAAGTGAAAGAGGAGAGTGAAAAAGCTGGCTTAAAACTCAACATTCAAAAAATGAAGGTCATGGCATCCAGTCCTATAACTTCAGGGCAAATAGATGGGGAAATAATGGAAACAGTGACAGACTTTATTTTCTTAGGCTCCAAAATCACTGCGGATGATGACTGCAGCCATGAAATTAAAAGATACTTGCTCTTTGGAAGAAAAGCTATGACCAATCTAGACATCATATTCAAAAGCAGAGACATTACTTTGCCAACAAAGGTCCACCTAAATCAAAGCTATGGCTTTTCCATACTGTTCTCCACAGTGGCTGTATCAATTCACATTTCCACCAACAGTGCAAAAAGGTTCTCTTTTCTCCACACCCTCTCCAGCATTGTTTGTAGATTTTTTCATGATAGCCATTCTGATTGACTGGTGTGAGGTAAAATCTCATTGTAGTTTTAATTTTTCTCTAATAATGAGTGATGTTGAGCATATTTTCATATGTTTATTAGTCATCTGTATGTCTTCTTTGGAGAAATGTCAGTTTATATCTCCTACCCACTTTTTGATTGGGTTATTTTTCTGGTATTGAGCTGAATGAGCTGCTTGTATATTTTGGAGATTAATCCTTTGTCAGTTGTTTCATTTGTTATTATTATCTCCCATTCTGAGGGTTGTCCGTTCACCTTGCTCATAGTTTCCTTTCCTGTTCAAAAAATTTTAACTTTAATTGGATCCCACTTCTTTTTGCTTTTATTTCATTTCTCTGGGAGGTGGGTCATAGGGGATCTTACTATGATTTATGTCAAAGAGCATCCTGCCTATGTTTTACTCTTAAGAGTTTTACAGGCTTTGCTCTTATATTAGGGTCTTTAAATCTGTTTGAGTTTACTTTTGTGTAAGGTGTTAGGAAGTATTCTAATTTCATTCTTTCACACATAGCTGTCCAGTTTCCCCAGCACCACTTCTTGAAGGGGCTATCTTTTCTCCATTGTATATTCTTGCCTTCTTTTGTCAAAGATAAGATCCCCAAAGGTGTGCGGGTTTATCTCTGGGCTATTAACTATAGGTTACTTATGTGTTTCCGTTCCACTCAGTCTCAAATGACAGTACGCCGCGCACTTTGACAACTACTCTTTATGGGCCTGTTCTGTGACAGGCACTCTGCTGGGTTCTGTATATTACTTTACTTCATTTGTTCGCCAAGGCCTCAGGCTCCAGGTAGTGTGACAGACAGAGCCTGAACTGCAAACTTTGATTTGTATGTCATATCTTGGCAGAATTGGTGAATCATTTCAGCCCTAAACCCTAATTTTATTCACTCTAAAATCCAGAGGCTAAGGGAATATGAAGAATGAGAAGCCAGCAGATATAGCCTGTGATGTAAAGGACTTAGCACTTTTAAGTGCAATGGGAAAGCACCTTGTACCTTGCAGAGTTTGAAGCAAGGCTGTTTATGTGATCAGAAGAATGTCTTAAAATGATCTCTTGCCTACTCACCGGATAGTATTCCATAAGAAGGCTGTCTAAAGCTCTCAGCCTGACAATACTTCCAAATCTTGTATCCCCAGCCCAGACCTACTCTATAAGCCATTGTTCATTTGACATCCTCTTGATGTCAAAAAGGCGTGTTTGACTTAATATGAGAAAAGCTTAATATGAGAAAAGCTCAGATGCCATCTCAGAAAATAGTATCACTGACTACCCACTGGCTCAAATTTAAAATTTAGGTGCCATCCCGTGTGCTGCTTTCCTTCACTACCCACATGCAATCCATCACCAAATGCTACTAGCTCTCCATGCTAGTGTAAACCATCCTCTGCTGTGGACCTCAGCAGGCCTCCTAACTGGCCTTTTGACCCCCAATCCATCAGCCACAAGTGGTCTTTAAAAATCTAAGTCTGATCTGCGTTTCTCTTAATGCAAAGCGTGAAATTCTTTATCATTTTCCCTTTGCTCTTTGCTGTAAATTTCTTACCCTATGAGGTCTTGCATGACAGGCTCCTGTCTCTCCTCCATTTACCCTTTGCTCACCATATCCAGTCACAATGATATCATTTCTTTTCCTTAAGCTCCTTCCAGTCTTGGGGCTTTGTGTTCCTGTGCTCTCTGCTAGGAATATCTGCCCCCCAGCTCTTGGCATGGTGACAGATTCTCATTCTGTGGTTTAAAGAGAAGATTGCTGTGGCTGACATGGCCTGCCCCTTCTACTTTCTTTAATTCACTTACCATAATCTGATACTTTGTTTACTTGTTGTAGCAGGTAGACTGTAAGATGGAGTCCATGATTCCCATCTGTGATATGTGTTCCCTTGTGTGATCCCTCTTCTTAGTGTGAGTGGGACCTGATTGCTTCTAACCCACAGAATGTAATGAAAGTGACAGGCTGTATGTGATTATGTGTACATGATTATGTGCTATAGAAAGTAATGTCCATCTTACTAAGAGACCCTCTTCCTTGGTGGTTTTGAAGAAGCAGGCTGCCAGTTTATGAGCTTCATTATGACAGGGATTGAGGAACTCAGCCCCAAAGCCTATAAGGAAACGGATGTTGCCAGTGACTATGTGACCTTGGAGGGATCCTTTCCCTGTCAAGCTTCAAAGGAGAACCCAGCCCTGCCATCACTGTTATTGCACTCGTGCAAAGAACTCAGCTTAGAGAAGGCAATGGCAACCCACTCCAGTATTCCTGTCTGGAAAATTCCATGAACAGAAGAGCCCATGGGGTCACAAAGAGTCGGACACAACTCAGTGACTAAACAACAAAGGACTCAGCTAAGCCAGATCTGTATTTCTACTGATGAATGGATAAGAAAGCTGTGGTACATATACACAATGGAATATTACTCAGCATTAAAAAAAAAATTCATTTGAATCAGTTCTACTCAGGTGGACGGAACTGGAGCCTATTATCCAGAGCGAAGTGAGCCAGAAGGAAAAACAAAAATACAGTATACTAACGCATATATATGGAATTTAGAAAGATGGTAATGAGAACCCTGCATGCGAGACAGCAAAAGAAACGCAGATGTATAGAACAGTCTCATGGACTCTGTGGAAGAGGGCAAGGGTGGGATGATATGGGAGAATGGCATTGAAACATGTTAATTATCATATGTGAAATCAATCGCCAGCCCAGCTTTGATGCTTGGGGCTGATGCACCGGGATGACCCAGGGGGAGGGAATCAGGAGGGAGGAGGGAGGAGAGTTCTGGAGGGGGAGCATATGTATACCCATGGCGGATTCATGTCAATATATGGCAAAACCAACACAATAAAGTAAAGAAAATTAAAAAAAAAAAAAAAGATCTGTATTTCTAACATACCAAAAATGAAGGATAACAAACATGCTCTTTGTAAATTATTAGGCAACAAGAGATAATACATTTGTTAAGTGACTCCTACATTAGAAAGCAAACTTCAGGAGGCCAAGGGCCTTTTCACTCTTCATTTCTGAAGCTCAGAACCCAGACGGGCATTTAGTTTAGACAGCTAATAGCAGACCCTTGCATGTAAGTGGGAAATATTCTATAATAGTAACTGTTAATATTATACCCCCATGTATTGGCAGGACTACGCAGTTCTTGTTCTCTAACAGAGTTGAAGGCACCTTTAGGGACGGGTGTGGCTGACTGTCATGGGATACAGAAAAGGACCAAATTAATTAAGAGCTTTATGTTCTTCTGAATCAAACAAAAAGTATTTGCTTCTGTCTGTCCTCTTTCCTTTGGGATCAGAGTGTCCTCCCGTCTCTAATGCCCTATCATTCCCACCTATGTAGAGTCAGGGGAGCTTACCCACTCCCCTCTTGGTTCCTGAATGCACCTGCGTCCCAGCCCTGATTCATTAGCATGTTCCATCCCCCACTGCCCCCTGCACTTGGTTCGGGGTTGCCCACATGACCCAAGTCTATCCAATCAGAGCCAAACTCAGAAAATCTGAATGTCTTATTGGAAAAGAGCAGCCTCTTTGCCCAATATGGAGTGCTAATTATGAGGGTGATGTAAAATTAGAGCTGCTGGGTCCTCCACACGGGGAGGGACTGTGTAAAAGTCACTTAACAGTGAGAAAAGCAGTGCTGAGAGATGAAGAGAGAGAGATGTTAATGACATCACTTGAGCTCCTGGATCCAGCAGCGCCTAAAGACCTACCTCTTGGCTTTTTATTTCAGTGAAATGAATCTCTTCCCCTTCTACTTCCATTTTTTAAAGGCCATTTTGAGTTGAGTGTCTACTACTAGCAACTAAAAAAGCCTTATTACCCAGGATCTGCCATTAAATTGACACAGAAGGAATAAATGGGTATGTCTAGAGAGAATTCTGAAATAAAGAGTAAGGAAAAAAAGCTCATCCAAATAAATATTTATTTAATAAAATACCATAGCAAATAAAGTACTGATGTAGAAATCCCACAGGATTTAAAAAATTTTTGTAGTTGTTTAGCATTTGCATAGGACTTTTTGAAGAAATGGCTTAACAAGACAACTTCCTTAATACAAAAGTGTCAAGTGTAAATATTTTAAAGAGTAACATCACTGAACAGTATTCAATAGTGAAACCGATACCTTTAGACTTAGGAAAAAACCTCTCAGCCATAAGGATAAGTTTGGACTCTATTTTCTAACTTTGTCTGAGAGGCCATTATTCCCAAATGCTGTTTCTCTTTCTGATAAAAGGCTCATAAGGCAGAAGAGCTTGTTCTGTTTTGGATTTTTCCCCCTACCTCTTTTTTCAAATGAGTGAAGAAATAAGCAGCTCTCATTAAAAAGAAAAAAAAAATGGTAACGAGAACCCATCATGCGAGACAGCAAAAGGAACACAGATGTATAGAACAGACTTGTGGACTCTGTGGATGAGGGTAAGGGTGGGATGATATGGGAAAATGGCATTGAAACATGTTAATTATCATATGTCTAATCAATTGCCAGCCCAGGATTGATGCTCGGGGCTGGTGCATCGAGATTTCCTGGCAGGAGGGAGGAGGGAGGGAGGAGGGAGGGGGGTTCTGGAGGGGGAGCATATGTAAACCCATGGTGATATCATGGCATTGTATGGCAAAAACAATAAAAGGGAAAAAAGGAAAAAAAAAATGTAAAAACAGTCTATGGTTACCCAAACTGGACTTTAGATACAAGATCTGAGCCTTTGGGAATCAGGTCACTGGCCTATAGAGGCTCAGGATCCTGCCAAGGTCAGGCCTGCATCTCTAGGGAGGAGATGAGAGGCTCGAAGAGCTGCAAAGCCAATGGGATTCTTTGCTGATTCTCCTTGTGAGGGTGGGTCAGCTGATGGAACTGACCCAGAGCAACAAGATCTCCAAAACCGTCTACTGTAGGACCCAACAAATAAGTGAAAAACCTAGAGGACACCTCCAAGAAGTGTTTAACTACCCAGTCCCTTCTAAGTCATAATCGTAAGGGGCAAAGATGATCCAACAGTGTTCCAGAGGTGTTTGAATAAAACCTTTGGTTCCATTCAGCTGGTCATTCCTGGTAGAGCCCCTCTACACGTGCAGACTTCATGGCCAGCGGACCGTCACCACTGGAGTTGTGCTGTGGCAACAGTCTGTAACCAGAGGAAATGATTAGTTCTAAGGCCTCTTTAAAGAGCAATGTTGAGTGCACATGACTGAATAAATGACATTCTTTGTTGGTTTATTTTTGGCTGCTTCTTGCAACCACACCAGATTTGGGGCTACACTAACTTTACAGATGAGGAAACTGGGGACACAAGAGGTTAAACTGCCTGAGTTAAGGATAAAGGTTATGATCATTTTCCCTGTTCCAATTTGGATATTACATGTTCTCCAATTACTGTTTGTGTCCTCACGACAATCCAGTGAGAGAGGCAGAGCAAGGAGTAGCCCTGTTTAACCCATGGAAAAAAACTGGAGAACAGAGATGTTGGATAGCTAGTTCAAGGTCACACAGCTAAAAAATGGCATAGCTGAGATTCAGACGGCTATCAATCAATTCCTAATTAACTGGCCATTTCTTTACATCATTAACGGAAGGGAGATGTAGTAGGGGGAGAGAAATAGGTCTGTCTTTTTTCATCCTAGTGATGATAGGTTTGAGAGGGAAGTGAGAGGGAAGGTAACACTACTGATATTAACCTAACTGCCTCCATGGATTCTCTTCAAACTTCAAGTAGCCTTCCTAACACTGATACTGCACGGTGGGGAACTATGGCACACACTGGAGCTTGGCTGACCAACACACATTCTTAAAAGTTTTTTTCCTGTGGGTTTGTACTCCATTTCCCAGCCTCTTTCCCAGTTTAGAATGGCCATCTGCCAGAATTCCAGCAAATGAGGTGTTAGGGTAAGAAAGGGGGAGATTCTAGGAAAGATTTCATTTACTTGATAAAAAAGATCATACTCAATTGGTGAGGGAGGACTCATTTATTTCTCCCTTCATCCTGCCTTGAATGTGGTTGGTGTAGCCAGGCCACAGGAGCTTTCTGGTGGTCATGAGGTGACAGGTCAATGGAGCAACACAGAAAAGCAGAAGGTGCCTAGAAGGTTGGCTCTGTGCCAATACTGAGCTACTTCCAGCTTTTTGCTATGCAATACAATCCTATTTGTTTAAGCTAGTATCTATTTAGGTTTTTCATTAAAAAAAAAAATTGAGAAGGAAACCTTACTTGTCCATAAGAAGAGATTTGAGGATGCCAGGCACCCCCCTAGCTTTGGAGACTGAGTGTGACGTGACCAGGGTTAGGTTGTTATTTGTGAAAATCTCCCCAAATGGTAAAGATTGAATCATTGCAGTGACATGTACTTACCTGAGAGAAAACCAGTAGTTGATGAGGCTGGAGACTACCATGTAGGACACTGTGATGGCCCCTGACAGGATGAGCGACACGAACCCCAAGCCACAGAGGACGCACAGCAGAGAGAGGCCACCCACAGAGATGACCAGTCCTAGACGAGAGCAGGCCAAAAGAATCACTCATCTAAACCAGACTGAAAATGCCAAACCCTGTGCCAGTGGGTTTAAAACAACAGTTAATTCAGATGCTTTAAGTGAGGAGATTTCCTATAAAAATCCAGACTTCTGGCATTGTTTAAAAAAGGAGGCAATCTCAATACCCACACGAGCATTACTGGATGGCACCAACCGACTGGCCTTCCAGTTTCCTCCAGGCCCCACTGCACCCAACTGTATCATTCTTGGACTGCTTTGCTCACTTTGGCTACCTGCCTTGCCCATGGGTATTTGAATTTGAAACCCCCTCACCCTCAAGGTCAGGGATGGACTCCCAACGGAATCCTCTAGAAGGAGCTGGCCAAGGCAGTAACAGGAGTGGTAAATTATGTCCAATGTTTCAAAGTGCCTAACAAATACTATAATTCACACTTAGCTACAACCTATGGAAATAAAAGGCTGTGTAGGCTAAATAAAATCTAAACATAACTTTTGATTACATCTTTTACAACCCCACCCAGCAACCATTATGCAGTAACCATAAGGTCTGAATGATCATTTTACCCATCATTATTCTTAATGGGAATATTAATAAGTTAGCATCTAATAAGTGCAGAGCAAATACATTTTTATAATACAGGATATATAGGGGGAAACAGTAAAAGGTACTACAGAAAGAGCATGGCTTTTTATAGTTGACATGACTGAGTTTGACCCTAGTTAAGGCATTTATAGTATGCCTTCCTGGGCCTCCTTAGAGTTCTAGTTTCACTCATCTGTAAAAGGAATACAATAACTACCTCTAAGTGATGACATGGTAATTAAATAACCATCACATACGTGATAGTCTGTGGTAGTTTTTGGTTGCTCAGCACACTTTCTCCTGCCTCCCTCATAGCCAAATTTCCCCTTCCAATGTAGAATTAATAACATGGCAAATGCTGAATGGCAGACCTCCTTCCCCTTGCCTCACAAGTGGTCAAATAGCCCACCCTGTACTCCACAGTGACAGTTTTAGGGATGGACCACGGAAAGGAAGGAAAGTAGAGAAAATAAACAGATATGCTGCCTTTTCATAAAGATTCACAAAATCCTAGATCAGTATTTTTCAAAGAATGGCTAACAACCACAAAGAAATGGCAAACATCTCTTTGTGGATTGTGATCTGGTTTGAAAAGGCAAACTGAGCCAATCAGATTTACTTTCTCAGTAATTTTAACTTAGCAACTCAGGGAGAAGCTGACAACAGGCAGCGGGACTTCAGGAGGAAAGGTGAAGGGCGACCCTCAATACACAGCAAGGCACCTGGCATGCAACAGATGCTCAATAACTGTCTGTTGAATGAATGGCTTCTCTGTTTAATGACAACAGTTAAGCATTCATGGAGAAGCTACTCTGTGTCAAGGACTGTGCTAAGTATTTTACAGACCTGTAGGTTTCAATCCTCACAATTCTCTGAGACAGTACTATTACATCCCTATTTTACGTGTGAGGAATTTAGGCTCAGAGAGAGTAAACAAGGTGTCCAAAATCACACCGTGGGAGGTGGGATTCTAACAGACTCCAGAGTCCATGTTTTAACTGCTCTGACAAGCTGCCTTGGTTGATGTGATTTTGACAAGAACAGCAACATTTGACAGGGGTGGCAGGGGCCCTGAGTCATTTTCCAAGAGGGTGAGTGACTGAGTAGGATACCTTCCAGTAATATGACTCCCACAAAGGCAGCCAGGGAGGTAAGCACCACGAGGAGCAGGAAGAAGCCGACAGGAACAGCTGACACAGCAACAAATACCAGCAAGGTGAGGGTCAGAAAAGGATGCCTGTCCAGGTACTGACCCACTGGAGACTTCATAAAGGAAACCACCTGTGGACAAAGGAGAAAGGCAGGTGTGAATGCCATGTCTGAACCCCAGGTTGATGAATTTGCCCAAGCTGCAGGAAGTATAAGCCAAGGTCATAAAGTTGGAAGGCCTGTTACTAAGGGGTCAACAATAATAATCCTTCCAAGACATGAGTTGCCCCAGCAACAACTGAAGGCAGCTGTGGACAGGGGGTAAGTTTGAGGGCCCACCCAACCTCAAGTCTTGTGAAAGAAGGAAAGACCCAGGCACTACTGCTTTACTGCTTCACACACACCCTCTCAAAAAGACATGTTCAGCATATGCTCTGATTTGATGGCTCAGATGGTAAAGAATCTGCCCATGATGCAGGGAGACCAGGGTTTGATCCCTGGTCAGGGAGATCCCCTGGAGAAGGGAATGGCAACCCACTCCAGTATTCTTGCCTGGAGAATTGCATGGGCAGAAAAGCCTGGCAGGCTACACTCCAGGGGGTTACAAAGAGTTGGACGACTGAGTGATCAACACTTCACTTCAACATATGTACAACTGGCAGCTTGCCTCACAGCTGAGACTACTGAGGGAGGTTAAGTCCTGGCTACTTGGCATCACTCGGGAGCTTGTTTTTTGTTTGGTTTCTTTTTGGGGGGGTCTTTAATGTATTTGTTACAATATTGCTTTTGTTTTATTTATTTAGTTTGGCCAGGAGGTATGTGAGATCTTAGCTCCCCAACCAGGGATCAAACCCTCATCTGCCCTGGAAAATGAAGTCTTAACCACTGGACAGCCAGCAAAGTCCCTGGAAGCTTGTTAGAAATGCAGCATCTTGAGCCCTGACCCGATGTGACAAATCAGATTCTGTTTTTTTAACAAGAGCACCAGGTGATTTGTACACACATTAAAGTCTGAGAAACAGTGGGGATGAAATGACTCACCCAGCCATATGGCTACCAAGTGGCAAAATCTAGGCATTCAAAGTTATCTTTCACTCTGGATGTCACATGTTTGCAATGGCTGCCATTTCATTAGGAGAAAATTTTATGTCATCAGCCTGATACCAGTCAGGCCACAGCCTGACTGCAATGACTGCTGAGAGCGTATGCTGTATTAACAGGTAGGTTATCTTCCTCCACCAGGCAAAAGGGTTTCTGGAGCTGGCTCAGTGGGGGAGGGCCGCTTTAATACAGAGCAGGCCCTAGACATCTGTCTCACTGTATCTCACTGTTCGCTGAACCCATGGTAGGCAAGGGGAGAGCAGGGAAGCTGGAAGAAAACTCAAAGAGCCGTAGGAACTGCAGAC
Source organism: Antilocapra americana (assembly GCA_007570785.1). NCBI lineage: Eukaryota > Metazoa > Chordata > Mammalia > Artiodactyla > Antilocapridae > Antilocapra > Antilocapra americana. Next base: position 7,303,293 of record ML662465.1, read on the forward strand.
ATGTTTATGCTCTCCAGGCTGGCACAGGAGCCATAGGAGCAGACATAGCATAACATAACGGCGACAGAACACATCATAACACACCCCAATACAACACAACACCGCACAGCCTGGAGGGCTTGCCAGGTGGAGCTTAAATACAATTACAGAACAAAAGTAGCCTGTGGCCAAGCAAGTACCTCGTGAGGCACATGTGCAATGCCATAAGTGATCTCAGCTGTTACATAACCATTATTTACAAAACACGGGGCAAAGAACGAGACGACATGGGGCAAGACAGCCTGACCACACCATCTTAGCTAATCTGCTCTTTCCTTACAGCACCGTCACAAGGATAGGCTTCCCTCATCTTCTTAGCAGAGAAGGCAATGGCAACTCACTCCAGTACTCTTGCCTGGAAAATCCCATGGACAGAGGAGCCTGGTAGGCTGCAGTCACTAGGAGCTGAATACAACTGAGCGACTTCACTTTCACTTTTCACTTTCGTGCATTGGAGAAGGAAATGGCAACTCACTCCAGTATTCTTGCCTGGAGAACCCCAGCGACGGGGGAGCCTGGTGGGCTGCCATCTATGGGGTCACACAGAGTTGGACACGATTGAACTGATGCAGCAGCAGCATCTTCTTAGGCTCCATGCCATCTCTCTCCTCAGTGCTGGCATGCTAGTTCCCATTCCCTTGAAAGCCTCCATCATTCCAGAACTCTTCCCCATCAGAAGTGATCCTCCTTTTGGGCCATGTAGGCCAGCAGGTAAATTGAAGACATAATTTAAGCTACAGTGATCGTGGGTGCTACTCATCAAAACACATTCTCCTAAAAGACTTGTTCACCCAAGTGATTCAAATAGAGGAAGTTGGGGCAAGCTGGAAGGCATGAGGGTTCTGTAGTTCAAGTTGATGACAAAAAAGCACAGAACTCACTCCATTTAACTAGATAAGGCTGTTTCAAGAAGCCACAGCTATCAGTCTTGGGGCTTCGGTACTGACAAATTTTACTTCCTGCCTGGCCACAAAGTGGCATAATGTATGCTTGGCTACAGCACCTCCAGCTACTCCTTTCTGACAAAAGCTAAGACTGCTATTCAGCTTTTCTTGTCAGAGGCTGACTGTGCCAGGAATCAACTCTGAGCTAGAAACACCCAGTGTGGATACTCCAGCATCAGAACCCAATGAGATATTCTGGTTAGGGCTGTTAGAGGTGAGGCAGAGGCAGAGGGGTCACGGGAGTGGGGCTAGTCCTTCGAGCTGCCTCTGATCTTGGTTGCTTTCCAGCTCTAATCCACAGACACCCTGAGTAAACCTCCAGATGTCATCTGGCAGAATAAACTGTTCTCTCTGATCCTCATAAACAAGAGACCCAGTAATCACAGTGGGGAGGAGCAGATGAGGTTGGAACACCAGAATTCCAGGCTTGGGACTTCATACCCAGACTGTCCAGTACAGTAGCCACATGTGGCACCTGATACATGGCTAGTGTGACCAATAAACTAGATTTTTAATCTAAATTTAAAAATCACTGTTTGATTCAGTCATTGAAAAAAGTTAATTATATTTCAGATAAGTTGGGTATGTTTCAAATAGGTTTTCAATTATAAATTTTATGAAATCTGAATAGAGACCAAGTATTTCCAATAGAAAATTAGCATGTGAATTGAGAGGTGCACTGAGTGTATTAAAGAAAGAATGCTTCATGACCTAGAAGGGTGAGATGGGGGGAGGTGAGGGAGGCTCAGGAGGGAAGGTATATATATATATATGTATGTATATATATAATTATGACCGATTTGCATTGTTGTATGGCAGAAATCAACACAAACTTGTAAGGCAGTTTTCCACCAATTAAAAAATAAATAAAATTTTTTTTTAAAAGTAAGATATCTCATCAATGATATTTTAATATTGATTATATGTTGAAATTATATTGTTGCGGATATATTGGGTTATATAAAATACATCATTGAAAATTAATTTTACACAGTTCTTTTTATGTTTCTTAATATGACTACTTGAAAACTTTAAACTATATATGTGGCTCACATCCTATTTATATTGAAAAGCGTTCACTCAAACTTTATCTAGGAAAAAATAAGAAGCAAACTGCTGGCTTTTGGGCAAGACTGTCATACAACCAAAGGAATAATTTTTTTAACTAATGTAAACATTTTAATATTTTTATTGGAGTATAAATTGCTTTATAATGTTGTGCTAGTTTCTGCTGTACAACAACATGCATCAGCCATAAGTATACAAATATCTGGTCCCTCTCGGGCCTCCTTCCCACTCTTCCATCCCACCCCTTCCGGTCATCACAGAGCACTGAGCTGAGCTTCCTGTGCTATAGAGCAGCTTCCCACTATCTATTTTCCACATGGTAGTATATATATTGAACATGACTTTACATGTTGTAGCATACAGATCCAACCAGTCCATCCTAAAGGAAATCAGTTCTGAATATTCATTGGAAGGGCTGATGCTGAAGCTGAAACTCCAATACTTTGGCCACCTGATGTGAAGAACTGACTCACTGAAAAAGACCCTGATGCTGGGAAGGACTGAAGGCGGGAGGAAAAGGGGATAAGAGAGGATGAGATGGTTGGATGGCATCACCGATGCAATGGACATGCGTTTGAGTAGGCTCCGGGAGTTGGTGATGGACAGGGAAGCCTGGCGTGCTGCAGTCCATGGGGTCACAAAGAGTTGGACACGACTGAGCGACTGAACTGACTGAGCACATACATGTCAATGCTACTCTCTCAATTTGTCCCACTCTCCCCTTTCCCCATGTCCATATGTCCATTCTCTATGTCTGCAACTCTATCCCTGCCCTGCAAACAAGTTCATATGTACTGTTTTTTTAGATTCAAAGGAATTTTTAAAAAAGATGAACCTAGCAGTCCTGTGGAAGAGGCAACAAGGAAGATTTTCAGGGAAACTAGCAAGAGATTAATGATAGCCAAAACTAGGATGATGGCAGAGGAGAAGGAGATGCTGTATAAAACAGGAATGAAAAATGAAAAATCAACAGGACTGTCTGGCATGGGGATCCAAGAGGAGAAATGCAGGAAGGGACTACTTACAGTCCTTAAGAAATCTAATTTTTCCTTAACCTCTTCTAAATCTGGGGCCTACAACCAAAAAATATAAAGTCATTCAGATATGCAGAGAGACCAATTTGAGATGCACACAATTAAGCCCAGCAATTGTCTTCCCTTAGGGAGGATGGCCCTGCTCCGACAGTCTGTCTCAGAAGGGGAAAATATGATTCAGTTGTGGCTAATAAAAATAGAGAATACTCATTAAATAATTAAGTGCCAAGTACTATTTTAAGGACTTTCAATAAACTTCCTATTTCTGTCTACAATGCTATGAGATAGACAACAAGGGAAAACTTAACCTTATTTAAATCTGGGACTATAGCAATTAACTTTTCATTGTCCCAGGCAACAGAGGGGGACACAATGGAAGGACAGAAAGTGGGAGAGCTTATCACTCAGGAACATTTTCCATCCCTACCCTGAAATAGATCCAGGTATTCTAATCAAGATTTTACAGGCATGGCGCAGTGCTAAATAACCCAGGAATGCAAAGTTGGAACAGACTGTCACCACTAAGGGCCAGACTCTGTGCTAAGGCCTTCTCAAATAGCATCTGAGATCATCCTCACAACAAATTAATGAGCCTGGCATCGCTTATTTTAGAGAAGATGAGATGTGGAGGCAGTGAGCCCAAGCAACTTGCCCAAGGTCAGACAAAGATGACTTATTCTAAAATGCACACATGAGTATGGGAGGTTCCAAAGTAGGGACAACGTGGCCAGTGTTTAAGGACAGAAAGCCTCCATCTGGTACTATTTAAAAGACTGGCATTCCCTGGTCTGAGAATGAAAAAAAAAAAATCAGTATCTACTGTCCTTTGCTACCAGAAGGGTGGAGGACAGAGGGATCAAGATTATTTCAAATAACTGGTAATGACAAATACAAGGTTCTACGCGATAGTTTCTTCTAGATTATGGTCCTCTAATTCAGGATTGGGACATAGGTGCCAAGGAGGTAATTCAAAAACATCCTTTGTGGAAGGAAAGGGCCAGCATGAGAGCAAAACTATTTTGTCCCAGATAATCCACACGGAGACATCACTGACAGGGCGGGGTGGGGGAGCGGTATCTGCCCAACCCATGCTCACTCTCTCTTCCTTCCTCTCTGAAAACTGCCCCCTCCCGCAGCAAGGGTATACCCCTGAAGCCATGTTTATACCCACGAAATGAAAAGTCCCAGCCCAGCTGCCGATTCCCTGGTTATAGGTGACTTGGTCGAGCAGATTCTTGCTCCTAGGAATCAAGCACTCCCAAGACCAAGTCCCACACAGGGCTTCAGCTGGGAACTGGAGAAAGCATGGAGAATTAAAGGTACCGCCTTGGGCAAGTATGTCTGCCCAAGTGAAGAGAACAGCAAAGGAAGCCAGGCTGCAAAGAGAGGAGAATGAAGCTGATAGATACACAAGGACAAGTTACCATGACGAAGAGAGGGCACTGAGAGTTACCTCTGACCCCAGTGACCTGCCTGACCGTTTTAATCCCTCCTGAGGCTCTGCCCTGCTATTTCTTGCTTCTGTGACAGCCTTACATTTCCCCAAAGTTCTGGCAGGTTCCACTTTGTTTAAGCTATTTTGGGCAGGTTTCTGACTCTGTCAGCCTAAAAGTAAGACATTAAGACTTTTATGTTCTAGAGGTTTCCTAAAAAAGATGATGGAGTTGTTCCACAAACATTCGATCTGGAACCCATCTATTCTTACCTGGAACTCAAAGGGCTTATGAACTCTAAGGGTATAGATTACTTAGGACAAAGAAATCACATAAATATCATTGAAGTAAGGGGATGACTATGTAAATTATGGTATACCAATCTGAGGGAAGTTTCTAACACCAAAAAAAAGCAATTGGTAGGAAGACCTATGCTTCAATATGGAAAAACACCAATATACAATAGCAAACAAAAATACAGAACTACATCTGTCATAATTAAAAATACTGTATCTAAAAACTACATACTGAAGAGGCCTAATAATAACAAAAACAACAGTGATAATACTACCACTAGATTTATCAGTGATGGGTTTACAGGTGATTTCCCTTCCTTTATCTGCCAATATTAACTCCATTCAGACACAATTAATACTAACTAATTCAATTAATATAATTTAAAAATTTTAAAGAAACTACTCTACCTCGGGACTATCTGAAGAACATCAAGGCTGAGCCAACTGATGACCCATCCCTCATTCTGGGAGTCGACTGCCCTGGAAGTTATCTAGTTTAAACCCACTCCACTGACCGTGGCTGAGGATCTAAGGTGAAAAAATGAAGAAATGTCAAGAAGTCAGAGTTCATATGCACTGAAGTGCCTATCTTAGAAAGCAGACGTGAATATTAAATAAGTTAAGACATGTCAAATGCCTAAGTGCTCAACCAAGGTTTATTAATGTACAGTCACTTCCTATTATTTGCAGAATCCTTATCTGTGAACTTGCCTACTCACTGAAATTGATTTGTAACCCCAAAATCAACACTTTGAGGTGCTTTCATGGGCATGCACACAGCAGTGAAAAACATGAATCATTTGGGGCACATGTTCTCATCTGAGGTCAAACTAGGTTAACACTCTGCCTTCTTGTTTTGGCTCTTTATACAACTGTCCTTTTTATGGTATATTTACTGCCACCTCTTTCTGCACGTTTATGTTTTTTTTGTTGTTGGTGGTGACTTTCCCATTTAAAATGTGTAGCAGTACTGCCTGTATTCCTAGGAATAAGAAGGCTGTGATGTGCCTTATAGAGAAAATGCGAATACCAGACAAACTTCATTCAGACAAGAGATACAGCTGCCTATATAGTTCAGGCTGTTGGCCTGGAGTTTAATCTTAATAAATCAACAGTACATATAGGATAAAGGTGCCTTTAAACAAAGACACACAAAACAGGTTATGGTTTTATTGGCTGAAGAAAATGTTGGCACCAAAAGTTTGCCAGAACCTATTTCCCATTTGAGCAATGGTTCAACCAGTCTGTGAGATGCAGCTGGAATGGTACAGTGTCTGAGGTAAGTCAAGAGAACTAAAGAATCAACTGAAGATGTAGATGAGTATGAGTACCTTTCTCACTAACATTAGTAACAATAATCTCGGCCTACTGACTAGAAAGTTACTTGTCTCATCTAAAAATAGCTTGCTAAATGCACAGTGCCAGAGGCATTTTGGGATGAGTTCAGAAAAGATCCTTATAGAGTATACTGCTCTAGACTACAAAGGAGTGGGTCCTCAAAGAGATCCTAGTGGAATTGTGGCGTCAAATACAAAAATCAGATCATCAACCAGCCCACTTTGTTTCATACATATATGTATTTTACAGGTATACTGCATAGATAAAAGTCTAGAAGGACATTAAACAAAATGTTAGTAATATTGTCTCTGAGAGCTGTTTTTTTCCTCTGAAAAAACGCTAAAAGGTATGTAAAAGGAAACAATAGATACATAAGTTCAAGAAACCAAAATATACTGTCTCAAGTCCCACTGCCATTGAATGACAACTGAGCACGTGTTAAGTGGCTAGTTCAAATGGAAATGTGCTGTAAGTGTAAAATACACACTGATTTCAAAGACTTAGTATAAAAAGAACGTAAAACATCTCAATAACTTTTTTCATTAATATTTTTAAAATGATTATATGCTAAAATGATACATTTTAGATATATCAGGTTTAGTAAAATAGCTATTAAAATTAATTTCACCTGCTTCTTTTTACTTTTAAAATGTGGCTATTAGATAATTAAAAGTTACACGTGTTCTATGTCATATTTACATTGGACACTGGGTTTCTAGTAGAACACTGGACTCTAGTAGTCTCTCATTTTTAGGATAACAGGTCAAAATTATAACAAACAAAAAGATGGTATCTGTGGCACAGACTGAGAGTTGCCTCTGTCTCTAGCTAAAGAATTACACTTGCTACAAGGGATGATCAGAAAACTAAATTCTGGTCTGCGAGATGTAACTGGAAGTTTTGTGTATGTGTGAATTATAGGAAGTCTCCTTAAATTGGAGGTGGCTTGCAAGTCTTTTTCTCCCCACAACATCTTACTACCTAGAATGTGGATTCAATAGCTGATACTTTAGCAGTCAGCTTCGTCAGTGAGTTTGAAGGTCACAACTTAAACATGATATGGTGGTGAGTTAGAAAGATTCTGACCTAGCTCCAAATTTCTCCTACTTAAGGGAGAAATAATTTTCTATGGTGTTAAGCTAGTGTTATTTTGGAATTTTCCATTATGTGCTCTGATTAGAAACTGACCTTTGAGTTATTCTGGACAGATGCTATCAGCAAAGATAATTTCCTCTGCAGCTCCTGCAAGTCCTTTGATGTACTCCGGGGCTCCTCTTTCGCCATCCTGAAACCCACTTCAGTCTCTTTAGGGATTAATTCTACCAGGAAGCTCTTCAATGCAGGGCACAGTCAAATCTCTCATGTCACCTTGTCTCTTGTTGTCACTGGAGGAAATGCAAAGTACCTTAAACCATTAGTGGTCTTCACTCGAGTGCCCCAATGAGGGCTTCTACTGTCCTCGCACACTGATGATGGGCATACAGATGAAGGGTAACCTGGAAATATTCATCAAAATATCAAATTGTACACACCTTGATCCAAAAATTTATTTTCCAGGAACCTCAAGGAAACAATCAGTTATATCAAAACATGCCAAAAGGATGTGCGACTATCTCTGTTTATAATATATACTTAATAGTAAAACAACAGGAAGAAGTTGTCTACTAATAAGAACTAGGTTAAATAATGATAAGTTCATACAATGGAGTATTGTATAGACATTAAGATGATGTTGATATTTATTTAATGAAAATGTCTATGATGTGAAAAAAATTATAAAATACCGATTATTACATATTTTATATATCCATAATATAAAATGCAAATATCCACAGTAAAATAAAAGCTCTAGATGCACATATAACAGAATGTTTAATGGTATTATCTCTGAGAGCTTATGTTTATTTTTTTAGCTTGCTAAAATGCTGAAAAGAATACAGAAGAAAGTAAGGCTGAAGACACTATTTCAAGTCCCACTGCCTTTTTTTTGCCAGAAAGCCTTTCTCAAACAAACGACAGTGGCCAATTTCTTTATTTACTACCCACACTACACAGATTGGCTCCCAATTACATTGTGTCATAAATTACTCTCTATTTACTTGTAAGTCTCATTTCCATAACAAGAGAGGGGCAAACTTTGCCACAATTAGACTCTGTGACTCAATGGCCTGGAACTTCCAGGACTGTCCCAATAATAAAAGCTATTTGTTAAATTATACATCTATCTTTTAAACCCTTTTTAATTTTTATATAAATAAATATATTGTTATTTTATATTTCCCAGAACAACACTGTAAGGCTGGGCTGGACAAAGAGATCTCTTTTCCATTATTCCTTACAACTTACCTCCTGACCTATAGCACAAATGCTAAAAGATTCTATCACAGTGGACAAAATTAACTGAGAGATGTTCATATTTATTTACCATACTGAACATCCTACATGATAATTATATGAGATGGGAAGTGATGATGGTGGTTTAATCTCTAAGTCGTGTGGAATCCTGGGACCCCATGGACTATAGCCTGCCAGGCTTCTCTGTCCATGGGATTTCCCAGGCAAGAATACAGGAGTGGGTTTCCATTTCCTTCTCCAGGGGATCTTCCTAACCCAGGGAGGGAACCCGTATCTCCCACATTGCAGGCAGATTCTTCACCACTGAACCACCAGGGATGACGTATCTCCTAATATCTATAGAGTCTGTTGTTGTTTAGTCACTAAGTTCTGTCCAATTCTCTGCAACCCCATGGACTAAAACCTGCCAGGCTCCTCATCCATGGGATTCTCCAGGCAAGAAGACTGGAGTGGGCTGCCATTTCCTTCTGCAATAGGGTCTAGTAGCAAATTAAAGCACATTTTTAATCACCCAGCTACAGATTCTCTGCTAAAATCCCTTTTGTGAAACAGGAATCCCCTGGACTGGACAGGACTAGACCCTTCATCCCTATATTCTGTCTCTGAAGCTGCAGCTGGCACAGATTAGAATTGGCTGTGTTCCCAGCACTCAGCTCCCCTAATCTCAAATCTTCAACGGGCAGGAACAAGCTCAGCTCCCGGCACTGGTTCCCAGGGAGTTGGAAAGCTAGAGGCCATAAGGACCGGTTTGGGAAGTTCAATGTGGATAGCGTGGGTAGAAAGCCATCGGCCGCAGCCGTAGAATGCAATCAGCTGGTCACCAATCCCCAGGCCCCGTAGTCATTCACTCCTCGGAGGGGCCTCCTCAAGCCAAAATAGGTCTCAGGAGGAGGGAAGAGGACAACCCCTTAATCCGACGCAGCGCGCAGTTCCCCACCTTCTGCCATCTCCAGGCCTTCCGGGATGAGCCAGGAAAACACAAGCCAACCCGCCCTTTCCCTTCCACGGCCCACCCGCTAAAAGCCCCCCTCTCTTCCTTGCCCGCCCCTCCCGGGACAAATGGAAACCCTGGACGTTCCAGCCCGGATGGAGAGAGGTCGCATCTCCAGCCTGAGAAAGGGAACCGAGGGGGGCCTCGAGCCTACCCCGGCCTCCCCCTCCCCCTCTGGCTCCAGTCTCTAGGCCTTCCAAGACGTGACAGGGGGCAGGCGCCGTTTCTTGAGAAAATGGGGGTTACACAGGCAGATAGGGGGCTCTGCGTCGGAGAGGACGCCGAGACTGACAAATGGAAGCGGGGGCGAGGGGAGGTGGTAGAGAACCCCTCATTAATTTGGGGAGGAGAATCCACCTTTGGTACACCCTGCGGTGACGGGGCAGGGGGACCCCAGGGATGAGGGCATCCGTTTTGATGAATCCCAAAGAGGAGGTGTGGAGCCTTCCCAACCGGGTTTCCCAAGAAAGGGCGGGGTCTTCCGGGTGGGATAGGGAAGGCAACCCTTTGCCGAAAGTAGTAGCAGGTGTAGGAGTGTGTGTGTGTGTGGTGTGTGTGTCGCAGAGGCTGGGGAGGGATGAGACTTCCTTTACTAGTAGTAAGGGTGTGTGTGTCACTAGCAGGGCCCGGGAAGGATGAGACTCCGTCTCCTCTTTCAACCCACCCCACCCGCGCTCCTCCATTTGTCTAGCCCAGCCCAGGGGTCTAGCCAGCCGGGGCCCTTGGTCCCCCACGCCCGAGTTCTCACCCTGTCCCCGGGGCCGCGGTGCCGTCTGATCAAAG